>BGPT01000668.1:8229-63465 GCA_003297045.1 Symbiodinium sp. clade C Y103
GGAGCCACAAATCATTGGAAAAACACAGTGTTTCGCGACTTTCCTACCTTTTCGCGCACCTGCATCTCTTCTCTTCTGACTTTCTCATCTCTTATCTTCACTCTTCTGACTTTCTCATCTCTGATCTTCTCACTTCTGACTTTTCTCACCTCTGCTTTTCAACTGTCCATATTGTCGGAAGCTTCACTTCTAAACTTCCNCTGACTTTCTCATCTCTGATCTTCTCACTTCTGACTTTTCTCACCTCTGCTTTTCAACTGTCCATATTGTCGGAAGCTTCACTTCTAAACTTCCTTCGACTAAATAATATGATTAAGTTTTTCTTAAAGGTTCGTAATGGCACTTAATAATGCTTGATACTGTAATTAGGGAATCATTACTAAATATGATGGGGCGATGAATTGATTCTACGCTGAGGTAAGCGTTTACATTGATGCGGAAAACCAGGGTTTTCTTATGACAATCATATACTTTCGCGGCGTGCTTACCACATCTATGTTAGTTTACAGAAGGAATTGGTGAATAATCAGCTAGTAAATGACCATTCAACTGCAAGTTATGACACTAGTAGTGGTTGTAATGGTTTATAATAGTTGATAAGTCTGGTCAACTATCAATACCATACCGAGGTAAAACTGGTTGCTGATGCTTACTGTAGTTGATTATAGTTAGCTAGCTGATTTTAATGGAATATCACTGGGGTGGTTAGTTGATGATGACTAGCTAAACTGTTAAACAAGTTCATAGTGAGTTAGTGATTAAATTGGCAACCAATATAACCAGTATGGTAATTCCCTTTCCTTCAGAGAAATAGTGACGAAAGATGAATGAAAAGTAGCTAGCAGTAACCACCAATTCCCAAGTTTTGTTCAAGTACATGGTGGTAAACCTGGTGACAAACTCAAATCCCCAATCTGGCGGTAAACAACCCCGTGGTATGATAGCTTCTATCCCTCATTGCGAAATTTTGGATTGAAACCATATCAATGATGGGGAACTGAACAGGGATATGTGGCTGCAGGATAGGGTTGTTGGACCATTCACGAGGAAGACCAAGCAAAGGAAACATGGAGAAAATGGGATCTACACCGGCAAGAGATGACTTGTTCACCCACAACAAAAGGAGTTCGAGCAGCAAAAAAGGAGTTTAATCAACAGAACATAGGCTTTTTAACCAATAAATGAGAATGAGACATGGACATATCAGATTGGTGGTTACATATCCCATTATAGATCCATTGTACCTTTGTTATACTCTATTATATCCCCATGATGGGTGGTTAAATCCCCATGTTCACCCCATGCTGCGTGGCCCAAGAACTTGGCGCCTTTCCCACGTGGCGCTGTGCTAGAACTTGTTCCAACACCTTTGACAGGGAAACGATCATCATTGGGTTGGTACCCCCAATTATAGCAACCCCATTTTAACCAAAACAACTTGGAACTATATGGAATCTAACCATATTTAGACAACATGTGAAATCCATAGTTTTTACCACCATGTACCAGTATGGGGGTTTCCTGGAAATTTGATCACCACTTCAGGGAAATGAGGGATCATGTCCACCACGCAAGGATGGAAAACAACTGCGGATGATCGTCCCTTTCTTCAACGTCGAATCCGAGTGTTGTTGGTTTCTTTTTTTGATCCTTCGCTCCCAACAGAAACCTATTCACCTTGACATATCAGATCTCAAGCATGGAGGCGTACAAGTACTAAAATGTACAAAAATCATCAACATCAACATCTATATATGGGACCTAAAGATACCAAAAGTATAAAAAATATTGACCCCATTTTCCCTATTGACCCATGGCCAAAGCCAGTGTGCATCATCCGCCTGCTTTGCCAGGGTACTTTTCCCTGCGCCCTGGAGTAGGGGACCCACGACGTGATCGTTGGAACTGGGGAGGAACCATGGGGAACCCATGTGTTGTACTTTTTTGTGGGATTATGTTTCTATTACTATTACTTTCTATTAGTTTCAACAAAACTACCGAAGAATGTGCTCGCTTCTTCGAATCATCCACATGAATGCCTGATCTTAGTTACATGCTCCGCCGAGCTTTGAATTGTCAACTCAAGATGACAGGCGCCCTCAGCTTCTTTCAAGTTCGGATCCAACAAACCAAGATAATGTTCTGAAGCCTGCAACTACTGTCATTCAGCCGGGGGGCTGACTGAGCTATATACCCAAACACTCCAATGGCCAAGAAATGGCCAAGAATGAACCATCGTTTGTAAGTTCTTCAATCACTTGTTTTTTTTTTTGCTATTATGAGTGAAATTGTCCAAACAAAAGCTACCCCCAATGAACCCATCAAACAGATATAAACATATCAAACTCGCAATTCTGGGTTGTACTACGCCATTTTTGGACATACCATGACATACCCAAGGGGGACCATGATTCTATAACACGGTGGAACCAATCAACCTGGCACCCATCAACCTGCGCCTGTGGTCCGCAAATCAGCATCGATTGGCCCATGCCGATGGGTGCCAAGACGTCAACTGATCAGGTCTGGGTGGGGGGGAAATGTTTGTTGCGGAGGGGAGATTGCAGCCGCTTGAAATATTTGATGGAAATCTTGGATGATGATCCATTCATCATTCTATCAATTTAAGCCTTGAGTATGTAATCAACTTATATATTTATATCAACTTAGGTATGCCTCTTTGAACAGTCCTGAGTCCTGATGATTTTCTTTCACCGCAGTCAAGCACTTGGACCCTGGGAACCTCATCAAAATCCAGGAATATACAAAGTGGAATCCTCGTGACTACAGCTGAGAAGGTCTTGGCGGTGAAGAATCGGCCATGATCCACCAATGGTCCAAATCGGAATTCCTCCTGAAACGAATGGCCTAAGGGGTCATGATAAGGTCCCCTTGTAGTGGATCCCAGGTTATGCGCCTGCCAGCACCCCACTGTTGAGGCCCTTGTTCAATTGCGCTCTTTCTGCCTGGCAGCACAGAGCAGGCGAAAGGGGTCTGCTGTAGGTCATGGTAGAGGGTATATGACCGTACGGGTAGTTGTTTAGGGGAAATCTGCAGGAAACCCTTATACTTGAAGTAAAATCCAAGATTTCCGATTAAGATTTTCCCTCAAACCAATCCATTGGTAAATGTTTCTATCTTTTTTACGTCATATCATGCCCACCTACGCATAGTATACTGGCATTTTCGACTGTATTCTCGACATTTCTCGACCGTGTTGGTTGACAAAAAGCTTTGAGGACCCTCCAGCAAATAGGTTTAAACATACTGTTGCAGTAGAGTAGGTGAAAAATATCTTCCATATGTTTTCTACTTTTTCATTTGTTTCTCATATCTTTGGTTTCATAATGATCATAATGTTTCATTTCAAGTTTTATTGCTGACATCGCCGCTTTTTTGGGATTGGGACGCCCCAGATTAGCCAGCTACAAAGCACTCTTGCATCCCTGGCCTGGACGGGTGTGGCCCGCTTGAGACTTCGAACGATGTTCTGCACGTCGGGCACCTGTGATGCTGGGGATACTCAACAGACCCCCCAGAGTCATCCTGAAAAATCTAGAGACACTATCAACGGAGTCTACAACAGGTTATTTGAGATTCTAAAGGCTGAAAAATCGCAATCCAGATGCTTAGTAAGTGAGATACATGCATCCTTCAACAAGATCAACAAGTTAATGGCATGAATCAGATTGTAAAGGCTCAAAGGAGGTGGGATCCCCAAAGGAAATACACTGAAAGGAACACTTCAGATCCATGACACTCATACGCATTCCAGGTTTTGTTCTGGGTCTCAGGGGGAGGGCAATTCTGGCCACCTATCATGGATTTGCGGGTGCGAACCACGGATTTCCGATTCTGAAAATCCATCTGCCATGGATGAGTTTGGGGCCAACCAAGCTTACATTGGCAAGGTTCCGGAAGCGTGCACTCAATCGCAGAATTTAGTTCTCATCCTCGGGGATCAATAGAATCATTCAGCAAGTTTCTCCAATCTCTGCATGGACTTGCCACAGGAGTTCTATGCGATTCTTTGATGCTCTAGTGTGGCAATATCAATACAGTACCCGCCCACAATCTCTGGAGAATCTCAAGTGCAAAACTCTAAATCACTCAAAATCCCAATTCTTGCGATTCTTGGGGTGGAATTTCAATAACACATCATACAACATCGTAAAAGATCAGACGCATGATTATATAATACCACATAGTAAAAACATAAACCTACATAAAATTATGAACCGATATATATAACATCATAAAACTAGATAAAACATGATAAAACTACACTAAAATGCAAACAAAAACAGAGGCACTGAGCTTTTTTCATGGGCATTGACGGCCTCCCCTCCTCTCAAGCCCCGACAAGACCCCCACCTGCTCAGTGCCAATCCATCGTGCCTGCGCGGGTCACCACCCACCCACCGTCTGGTCGTCGGAGTTTGCGAGCTTGAACATAAATAAAATTGCAATTTTTGTTCGTTGATTTATAATCTATCTATTAAACATGGTGATTTTATAGTTGATTTTGAAAATGATTTATCTATGGAAAGCATGCTGATTTTCCAATTGCTATATTAGTTTGCCAGAGGGTAAACAAGCAGATTGATCAGTGTGAACAACTACTTATCTGGGAATGGAAGATGCTGAGGACTGTTGACCCATATCAGACAAGATTTGGGAGGCTGTTTTCTCAATGGCGATATGTTGGTACAACGAATTTATCTGGTTTCAACCCTTCAGAAAGAAAGCTCCCCGCCCATTGGGATTGTCTTGTTGGTTCAATATCATAAGAATATGCAAATAACACCTTCTGATACTATCGCTCGGTTGGTTTATGGGAGAATCTACAGTAAACCATGTTTTCCCTTATCCACATAAAGGGCTTGATCTCAAAAGAAAACCAAGGCAATTTCGGGACAATAGTGTCTACATTCGTTCACAGGCGTTGTTTACCTATTGGAACTTCATCTGGCAACTGACTGCAACACCTGGACCTCTTTATCCACGCATGTCTAGTACCTGCATATAAACATAATACTGTCAGTTGCTCATATGAGTATGGGCCAAAACTCTTGTGCTACAGCAAAAAAATGCATCTTTTCTGACTACACAATATTTGTGCTCTTTATCTGTCCCTTTTGCATTGAGTGACTCCCTGACTCCTCTGATATTGACTCATGCCCAAATAAGCAACTGCCGATGCTCACGGTTTATGATCCCAGGTACGGATGGAAAGTTGTGAGCCAAGAACATCCAAATAGCCAAACATGGCAATGGAAAATTCCTTGTTTATAAATGATTGTCGTATTAACAATCCATTCAAGGATTTTCATGGATTTTCGATTGCCATCTTTGATTACCGGAGGGTAGTCGATGTTTGGGGCTTCGTCATTTTGACCCATACCCATTTGTGCGGTGCCCACTTCACCCACATATCCCAAGTCTTCGTGGTGAATCCCCGCTCTGTTGGCTCAAAGCTTCCTAATTTTGGTGGGTGAAACTCCAAGATGTGCTGGGCAAAACCCCCATATGTTGCTGTTTGAGACTGCTTGAGACACATATTTTCCTGCTTAACCAGCTGAACCCTCCTTTTCTTCTCGGGTCAACGTCCCCTTGTGATGGTTGAAATCCCTTTTCTGCTACGCATCACCCAGCAGAGTCAGGCCTCAGCACCTGAGGAGAGTGGGATGATCTGCTTGATATGGCTTGGAATAAAGGAAAAGCTACGAAACGCCTACAGGAAACCCTGGTTTTGCTATGGGGGCGGGTCCTTGTATACGTTCCCTTCAAATCTGGAAAATGATGCTACTCAAAAGCGTCCCTGAAAGACACGACTATTGGTGTCATCAATATCTATTACTGTAATCAGCTGGACATCATTGTTAATTGTTTCTAATAATCCAATGAGTAATTCATCAAGATGAAATCAAACATGATGTCAAGTGACTATGGGTATTGTTCCATGCTGGATACCAAGTCCAATCTTAGCAAGGGCCGAGTACTCAAAATCAGACTGGCAGTCATGTTTATTCAGACAGGTTCGTGCAAAAATAGAACGTACCCCAAGATTTTTGTGCAAAGAATGGAAACAGGATGATAATCCATGGGACTTGGGGGTACCACATTTTCAGACAAATCTACATAGGGCTCAGGGCTCGAGCAGATCGGACTGCAATCGGCTTGACATGTTGTGTTGAGAAGTATGGCTCAAATCTGTCTGGGGTAAGTACCTTCCGAAAACAAAATCAAAGTTCCTGTTGAGTGCTGACATTCTCAATTAAGTTTTGTAATGACTCCGATTTCCGATACTTGTACTCTCTCTTTATCGTTTGATTTCCACCATGTTCCGAGTTGATGTTCCAATAAGTCACACTAGGTACAGATCTCACGTCTGCACTTGTAAGCCACGACAATTTATGCATAATTTTAAACGTATTCACAGTTTACGGTATCCACAACCGCAGAAAACCAAACAAGAAGTAGGAATGGCAAGCGAAGGCCCCATCCGAGCCCCACACCAGACAGTGGGGATGCAAACCAGTACCTGTGATTCGATGGCAGCTTAGGAGGTTCTTGGGGATGATGAAATTCATCAGCCATAGAAAGGCAGCGACTGAGCATGCCTGTTGTCATACTTCGAGGCTGCAGCAATGCCTCTCCTTCTTAGTATGGAAACCGTAGGTGGACGAATTATTCAAACCCCTATACACATCCGTAACCCCCATCCCCCAAATATCAATGTTATTTGTCTGCGCAGAGCATGGCCACGAATGTCAGGGGGCTCGGGAAGTTATACATCATGCACCTGGGGTTTGATTAATTTGTCATTTAGTGAAGGAATGATCGGACAGATTTGAATAATCAGGATATATATGATATAAAAACATCGCTGAAGTCCGTGATTGAAGTTCCTTTGGAATCCTTTTGATAGATTCATCCAAATCGTCATTGGTAGGGCAACCGAACAGCCATTCTTGGTTGCCAAGTACATTTTGCAAACGAATACTTCCTGCGCTTGCGTGATCTCGTTCCCAACAATCCAAGAATATGGTTCCTTCTTTGTAGTGTAGGAACATGTATTAAAGGGACGAATATACATGAAACATATTTCTTTGCCGGGTTCCGGCTTCCTCATTTTCCATTAGCAACTATGGGAAACCAGGAATCGTGGTAATTTCTTCGGATCCGCAGCCTTGGCTTTGAAAGTCACCAAAGTTGAACCCCCAAACTGTCCTGCATTGCTTTCGGCGATACGCCAATTGCTACTTGTAGAATTTTTAAATTCCCAAGGCAATTGCCATTTTCAATGTTTCGATATCTTTCGATTCACAGCAACAAACACAAATCTTTAGTGGTACCGCACATGAAATTCTTTCATGTTTGGCTTAGAAATCCAACCATTGACCTACCATTCACCAAGGTTTTCCCATTTTCACTGTCTCCATCCTGGCCCGTGGCTCACTTGTACACTTCGAAGACATTGACCCACAACGTCCCCTGGAAGCATCCCAGCTGACGGACGTCCAGATGGTGAATGTGACTTGAATCACTGAAATGCTGAGAATTTGCCAGAGAAATGTCAGGTGCAACTAACAATAAACACAATATGGATCTGCTGCAATGGTGAGGATGCAAGCATTCATGAGGTATACAAACGGTGCATAGCTGGTTCTCTCGGAAAATCACCAGACCTTTGGTGGTTCAATGATCAATTTCGAGGGTGTGCAATGCAGTGCAAATTAAAGTGGAAACACCAAAATAGGGTCTGGACCATGATTTTCCTCTAGCAGAGAAATTCAACGGGTGTACCTAAATCGCTGGAGGTGTTGTATTTGTATCTAAATCTTTGTTGTCTGCTACACTGTGCCTGCTGGCCCTTGAGATTCAAGCATGCTGATGGTATCACCTACCTCCAATCGGACCTAAGGTCCACCATAAGATACCCAGCAGATCAGATCTGCCTGAAGCATCCAATCCCCTGCATCCATACCAATTCAGTCGTTCCCAGGTGTTCCCTGTGGCCAATCTTGCATACCCGTCCAAAAGACTGATCTTTAGCTGTGTATTACATTCCCCCATGCAAGTGGCAACAGATCCAAGTAAATTACCTACGGTACTCCCGATGAATATTTCATGATTCCTGTTGCTGCTGTTCACACAGTTTTTACCTCAACTCCTCCACTAGTAGCCTGGAGTACTCATATAAAGGTGAATCCTTCCAGAACACCCGCAGCAACTTGGCGTATCTGTCCCTTCATTGGAAATAGAGTCTAAAATCTGATAGCTTGTGCGGTAACTAGATAATAAATCAAATCGAACGTCATCTAACATTTGGGAGGGGTTGCTTGTGGGTTCCCACACGAATTTCTCTACGGATCCATCCAAAAACGGCATCTTTGTCCCATTTCCATAGTTCCAAAAGTCATTTCCGCGTTCTTGCATGGGATCATCCTGCATTCAATCACAAAAAAAAATCATATATCCTTGTATGTAAAACATGTGTCCATAATATATATGTATAATATATATATATAGTTATATATATACATATATAATTAATTATTTATGTATACACCATTTTGCAACAACTTCGAATGACTTTCCATTACACATAGGCAGTTTGGGGTTTCACCACCCGCCTGGTGTTCAAACACTGAGCCACGGGAAGGAGGTGCCTCGAGGGCTGGGCCCTGCTGGGCCGTGTCTGGGGTAGCATTCTTGCGGATATAGTGGGATACCCTCTGGTAAACTAACATGGCTATGGAATTTCACCATTCTTAATGGGAAAATCAACTATAAATGGCTATTTTCAATAGCTATGTTAAATTACCAGAGGGTAATACTGTGGATGGAAGAAATCCTGCACCAGTTGATAGGTGGTAACCATCCCATTATCGTGTTCCAACTGTTCCAACCATCCGTTTGGTGGTGCAGGGTTTTGAGAATCCACTGTATCATGGAATAACGTTGAATATAAATGGGATGTTTCTAAGATGATTCAAATAATGGGATAGAACGGGATATGTAACCAACAATATGGATATAGTGGGAGAACATGAGATAACATGGGATGTAAAGGTGCATAGTGCAAGATGTTCCAATATGCCGAAACAAATGATTAGGTTGATTTAAAGCTATTGATTGAAAGGCATGTGCTCCCCCTTACCCATGGCCTTTCTTCTCGACTCCCTGGTATCACCTCTCCTAGATAGGGCTTTCGCCATGTTGGTTTGAAGATCGGTGCCATTCACATTGAAACCCAAGCATTTCTGAAGTATGAAAAAAAAACCAGAGCAAACAGAAAACAAACCAGAAAAACAACATAATATGAAAAACAAGAAAAAACAAAAACAAAAAAAAAGAAAAACAAAAACTGGGAAAAAAACACGTTTTTTCTTGTTTTTTTGTTCTTTATTTTGGTTTTCTTTTTCGTTTTTTCTGTTTGCACTGTTTTTTATTTTTCATGTTTTTGCTTAAATCAACTTTTTCTGTTCAAGTTGGTCTCTTAAACTACCATTCACCAATCGATTCGTCCACTAAATGCCATGTTGATCATTGGCTCACATCGATTCTTTAAAATATGATTGTTGGGCTTTATATATTTCATTGGATCCTCTGATGTTTGCTTGTTCCCACCAAATATCCCATCACTTCTATTATATGATTATGATTGATATTAGCTAACATCCACTCGTTGATAGTTTGTACATCTTTGTACCCCATTCTTGTTGCCTATTACTTAACGTCGCTCCCGTTCACCTGCCCAGACTGTGTCATTGCTGCCTTAGACGAAGTTGCCGGCGAAGAGGATACCAACAGCCCCTGGAGGACGTGGATATCTCTCCGGGGGCGCTGACATGCTGACATCTATTTTATTGATATACCCTCTGGTAAACTAACATAACTAGGGACAATCACCATTTTTAATGGGAAAATCAACTATTAATGGCCATTTTCAATAGCTATGTTAGTTTACCAGAGGGTATATCTGGCTGAATTATACTGATTCACTCACCGAGTAAATTCAGGAACAGTTTAAGGGGACCCCCCACTGGTAACAACTTCCTAAGGCCTACAGTTGGGGAGTGACCTTTGGGGCTGTACGCACTGGCTGGATCCTACAAATGGGTGGATTCGTTCCTGGCAGGGTTGGTCTGAACATGTGGTAATGTTCACTCAAATCCATGGTTTACGGTAATTTGTCCCCATTAAACGTGCCATTTTGGGGTATCAACTATTTTCAAAAATCCAAGTATCACATTGTTGGTTGTATTTCTGTACATCCCATCAATATCCCACCAACTCCCATTCATATACCATTAATATACCACAAATGGGTGAATAATCACAAATCCCATGAATATACCATGAGTAAAGAGTCACCATGACTATACACCTACCATTCATATCAGATTTAAGATGCACTGTTTCATCTTCCTGAAAGGGACAACACCCAGGATTCACCTCCTCCAGTCGGGCCTCCGGATGACTCTGCACCACCTCAACCTCCAGCTCAGGTGCAACCGTTGTGCCTCGCGGACCAGACCAATGGGATTGCGTGGTACCTATAATACCATTGCGTCAGATACCATACCGATTCTGATAGAAAATCATGGGATCAGAGGATTTAACATGATTTTAATAAATGATTTTAACATGATTTCAACCATAAACCCTAGGGACTTGATAGAGATAACGGGGAATACGGAATACGATTTTACCATGGGATGAAAGATGGGAGGTTTATCAGCGTCATCCGTCCCATGGGTATATGAATCCATATTGCATTGACGGCCATGTCCCCACAGTCTTTACCATGGAACCTACATGTAATAATGTATGGGTATATTAACTCAATTTTTACTTGCATGCATGGAATATGTTTTCCAGAGGTGAATATATGTGGCTGAAGCTTGATGTGGCTACTAAAAGTCTTGGAAACTGATGAAAAGAGATGGTAGATACGGGAAACTCCGGGAAAACCCCGGCATCCAGACGCAGCAGCTGCGACCTGGCTCGGCGGTCAGCGTATGCATGTGACAACTCATTGCGTGAGAGCTATATTATAGGCGTCAAGGGTTAACGAACAATACGGTCGAACTTGATGGATGGAAAACAACGACGGGGGGGAACATGGACAAACAAACAATCCGCCGACCTTCCGGTACATTTTCAGTTTTTCTTTGCCAAAGAGTTTATTCGCCGATGATCGTTGTTGCCTTCGAAGAGTTGGCTCTTTAGCGCCACAGCTTCGCCACTGTCACTCTGGATGGCGTACGTCACACATGAGAAGGAGCCTTGCGCTTGTATCTCCGATCTGGATTCAAAGTCACCACGGCGGGCACACCATGATGGCAACCCACTGGTTGCACAGTCAGGGCTAGAATGAAGGTAGCAAACTGACATGGAGGCACCTGAACCAGGGTCGACTGAAATGCGGAAGACCTGTATATATTAATATTGATTTATATCGATTTATATCGGTCATCTGAAAGGTCTGGAAGCACACCAAAAAGAAGGTGCCAAGGCCAATTTTATACTGCAAGAATCAACTCCTTGGTATCTAAGAGAAGCATCTAGTTCCAACCCGCTCTCCAAGCTGTTTTCCACTACGATGATCTGATCAGGAGGTGAAAGGCAAAAACTCTTCGCAACCACAGACCACTGGCCACCCTTGCGTTAGATACGAGTAGGGCACACTCCCAAGGTTTTGCCAGTTTTGCCAAGCATTCCAGGAAAGTACATATCTTATCTTGGTCAGAAGCAGCCGTATTCAAATCTCTTACAGTGGTTATCTAATGGGCCCATCACTATCCATTGAAGAACAACTCCGTGCAAATGGCAACATCGCCACCACTATCCAAACATGATTCAGATGCTTTGCTCTTCTCTGAGTTCATATTCCTCACTAGAAAGTAAATTGCGGAACTAGTTCAGTTCATCAAACCGTGGATCATTTACTTCCATATTCCTTGTCTGAAAATAGGAAAGGTAGGTACCCCTAAAGCCCTAAATCAACTGGTTCAAAAATCACCGCCTTACGAATTAAAATTACATATAATTACCATATTTAGGCTTAAATACCCCATTTCGTTTCAGCCCCTGCGAAAGCCCTGCGAAACCCCCTGCCTCCGAAGGACCGGTCTCTTGCGGCGAAGCGACACCTGACGCGACACGGAACCAGTTACCGGATGTTACCGGTGGGTCCCATGTGATATGCACGGCGCGTGATACACTGCCAAAATGGGAGTGTAAGAGGCTCAAAAAAGTATACCCTCTGGTAAACTAACAGTTTGCTATTGAAAATGGTGATTTATAGTGGATTTTCCCATGAAAAATGGTGATTTTCCATAGTTATGTTAGTTCACCAGAGGGTAACTACCCAGGATATGGGGGTATAGACTCGTATAGACATACAATGACATATAGATTATGATCGTCCATCCCACTATGGTAATCCTTGTAAATTGGTAGATGAACGTCTCCCAACATGTGGTGGAAACGAAAATAAACCAACTTTCGCTATATAATGTAGACACATGTAGAAAATTACCAAAACATTCAATACATCGGCATCGAACCCTATCCGGCTATATCTTCCGGTCTATCCCATAATAACACCACGTTCGTTGGTTGGTTAAATCACCACTTCATCCAGCAGACCAAAACCCAATCCAGGCCAATCACCGAGCGCATCGCTACCCCTTTTTGCTTCGGCGGCTCACTGCACCCGCGTCAAGTAGGGTGCACCTTTGCCCCGAGACCAGTCCTGGAAGAGCTTCTTGAAGTAATCACCTGAGAAGTCAAAACCCGGCGCACCTGGTGAACTCACCTGGGTAAACGGCTGGTTCTCCCCAAATTAATGTGGGATAGGTTTTGGCCTATCCCCACCTGAGACACATCTGTTGTTTTTTTGGGGAACTGTTTATGATTCTATTCTTTTAAGTGATATTCTGGGGTCTTTTAGAGGTATCCCACCATACTCAACAACAATTCGTTTCAGGGGTTGTTGACATCACTTTCATTTAGTTCGACAGGTTTACAAAAATCCATGGTATTTCAACGGCACGGGTCTCCGGTTTCCGATGACAATTGGGTTCTGGCCCCCGTGAACCAGGAGGCAAAACAGCTGAAAAATGCTAAAAAAACATTCAACATTTGGAAAAAAACCATTTCTTTAAGCCATTCTAGCTTAGGACAGGATGTCTGAAGGAGACCCCCCCCATTCCCTTGTTCCCGCAGTCTCTGGCAGAATCTGGGACCACACAAAAAAACAATTTCTGATCTCATTGTAATCCATTCCTACTATCATCAACATTCATGGTTTTCAGCCATCCTTTTGGTTCAAGGAACAAAGTACAGGAAACCTCTATATTTCATAGTAAAAACCATGGTTTCCATGATAAAAACCATGGTTTCTGGTCTCGATTTTCCCAACTAAACCAGTCCGATTTGATTCACGGCTCCCGCCCTTCGCGGACTTTCCACGGACCCCACCTTTCAAGCTGTAGAAGGCGAAGCAGTTGATGATGCAACAGGTCCTACACCTGGCGGAAGCGGAAGGATTGCCACCTTGCTAGTTCATCCTACTTTGTGGGTTCTATGGGCAGTTCCATTGTCATGGAGCTACCCCAATAGCTGGATGTGTTCTTTTTTGGAGCACCTTATATTGAAATGGATGATTTGGAGAAAACCCTATTTTAGGAAATCTCCATATACCTGGTTATATACCTGCTTATGCACCTGGTGATAAGTTATAGGTGGGCAAGTACGGTTAGCTCACTTATCGAACTATAAGATCTTATAAAGGAAGCCACACGTAAGCATACTTAACCTATGTAGTAAATGGTGAACCACGGATCTTAACCAGTTGATTGAAGAAGGAAACAGATCAGGCAGGGATTCAACCTCACCCTGATTTCCATTTTGTAAGATCCTCGTGAATCCTCAGTTTTCGAAGCAAAATAGCAGGCGCTTCTGAATGCTCATGGCCCCCCAAAAGGTCAAACAGTTCCTCATACATCCCCATTTCCCACCCCATCCGAATTAAACGTTCTGTCATCATCTTCCCGACAAAAATGGTCATTCTTCAGAGTAAACCAGTAAATTTAAAATGTACGAGTACCATTTTCAAACCCATTTCTCATCAACATGTCCCACCGGCGGTTTCTGCACCTCACGCGGAAGTTGTCTTGGAAACGATCATCCAAGATGCCCTCGTAGCTGCGAAGTTCCTCCTTGTCCACCAACCTACGTGGTTGGCGACCACGGGTTGACAATGGACAATTAGGATCTCGTTACAAGTGGGAAATAATGGGATACACATGGTTAATACTGACTTATCATTTGGTAATAAACTGGTAATAATATGTAATAATGCTTAACAGTTGATACTAAACGATGAATGGTTTGTAGCTGGGAAATACACAGTCAATGGTTAGTTACAATTGATTAGTTGAGATGCTCTGCAGGAACTCTCTCCACCACCAGTGGGCCAAGTGGCTTGTAGATTTCTCTGTCAATCCAGGTGGTGCTCTCGTACACGAAGGTGATGTAGCCCAAGTGATATCCTGGGTGCAGCAAGGATCTGGCTTAGTCAATGATGCACCCTCTGGTAACATGGCCATGGAAAATTCACCGTTTATAGATGATTTACCTATTGAGCATGGCTATTTTCCATGGCTATCTTAGAGTACCAAAGGATACTACTCCAACTTCCCCAAATTCCAGCTCTCAAGCGGGAAAATTCATGATAAACCATGACAAAGCACCGGATTTTGGGGTAACCTCGAAACTTGGTATGTCTTGACATAGGGTAGCCCAAGACCCCATGGTTGATGATCAGTTTCACATCTTTTCACTACTATTTGACGCCATCTTAAGGCATCTTCCGATTTTTGGGCAAACCCAGCAATGAGAAGATGCCTACACGCGACGATACCTCCGTAAAATGCTTGGCTTTGTTCCTCATATCCTCATCAACCCGACATTACCAATGGTTCATCGAATTGATTCTGCAGCTCACCATTATCAACCATGATTGGCTACTGTTCTTAATCATTTTGTTAAACATACATGAGGACATATCCCGGTCCCGATCCCTTCATTCTGGACAAGATGCAATAATTCCCAAATTAGAAACGCACCATTTTTGGGATAATTCTCTTTAACAACCATCCTTTACAGTGAGCTGGTTGTGAGGTTGTTGAAATTTTCCCAGGAATAATATCCGTATCCCACAACATCCCAATTTCATCCCCATGATATCGCATTAGATCCCAATTATATTCCACTATACTCACTCTCCGGTACTCAAACGTAGCCTAGTTGCAATTTCTCCACTGTATATTTTGCCGCTAACCTAGGAACTAGGATAGCCCTCTCCCCTCCAGTTTGCAAAACGGCAATTATATCCCACTTGTATCCCAACGACATCCCAATTACATACCATTCCAATGATATCCCATTGTATTTCCTTTGCATCCCTCCACAATGGATAGTTACCCTGGTGTAAACTAACATAAATGTGGAGAACCCATGGTTTCCCTCGGAAAATGATCTACTCTCATGGTGCCATATCGTGCCATCGCGTGGCTCAAAAGCAGCTCATCAAGTGGAAGCTTGGGACCGCCACAGCGATGATACCTTGGGGCAGCGGTGCGTCAGGAGAAGTATCAATGATCCCCGTTTGCAACGGGACATGTTGTGGTTCATGATCGGGCATAATGGTTTTCAATTGTAACATACATGGCTAATGATGTTAATGCTTGGTTATATAACTGGGCAGAGAGTTCCGGTATCAATTAGGGACACCAACAAAGTTGTGGGGTGTATATACCTACAAAACTGTGAACCTGTTGCTCCATCGAGCAATTTCTACTGTTTCTTTTACATGGAAACTCTTCCTAGCTGAAGATCCGACTGTAGCCTAAAGTGGCAGTCAATTACACGTGAACGTCTGTGATCGTATTCCTGCATATTCATATTTAACACGTATTCTGTGAAAACTTCTTTGGACTGACTAAACCAACATGACCCAACAGTATGAGATCATGCACGCTTGCAGAATCAAGCACTCTGCTGCTAGTGACATCACCCTGGTCCGTCTTTCTCACTCACCCCACCCGTTCTTATTACTCGAATGACTCATTTGGGACATGTTCCAACAGCCCCACAACATAACACATTAAATTAAAACAAAATCTTAAAAAAGGTATTAACGATTAACGGTTAACGTATTTATTTAAACAGAACACATTTTGGGGGTGTTGGTTCTTATTAGACGTATTTGTGAACGTGTTTGGACCGACTCTGATCCTCAAGGGCAAGTTGGCCATCCTCAATGGCAAGCAGATTGGATTGCTCCGGGTCAAAGTTCAGGTTCACTGGAAATTGCGTTGGCGCTGATGGCATGAAGGACGGCGGAATCGGAACATCATTCCAGGGCCAGTGCATGAGCCTCAGCAGGCGTGTGATTTCGCCCTTCTTGGTCGTCATGACGAATTTCCAGGTCCAGCCGTCTGCCTCAGATAGGCTCAGGCTGCAGGCTTCTGAACGTCTGTGATCGTATTCCTGCATATTCATAATTAAATATACGCAAACAAAAAGACACCATTGACGGTTTATGATTGAATGACCCACACCCATGGCGTTTCCCTTCCGGCCCATGGGATGTGCACCAATCATTCACCCAGCAACCAAATACGTGGCCAATCTTAGATACCATGCAAACAACTGAATTTTAAACTGCTTACCACCCCCCCAATCCTGCCAAATATGGAGATGAATGACCACTTTCCCGTAAAAATGGGGTTGGTCTCTAGTGTCTATGTTAGTTGGGGGATGGTATATCACTATTCAAGACTATTGACCACTATTCACCACTATTAACCATTATTCAATACTATTAACCACTATGAATCGAACCACTATTAAGTACTACTATGAACCGTCATGAACCAGTGTCAACCACTTTTCGCCAGCATAGATAACATTAAACAAGCATGTCAGTTTTGTTCGTGAACCCTCCCATTGCTTCCCCAGACGCGTATGCTCCCAAGCAGCTCATCGCGGAAACACCGTAGGATCCCTTCTTCGTGCCCCATCAGCACCTCCCGGTGAGAAAACATGGCGAAAATTCTCAGAGATCAACCCTTGGTGACATGAAAACTGGGTTGCCCTCTGGTAGTTGTGATGAAACATCCCTTGTGCCCTTTGGTGATGTTCAAGCTATGTTTGATTGCCAAAGGGTAGTCTGAAAAAACTGACCCATCAGCAAAACAAGGCTCCAGAAAACATTGGGTTGAGATGGATTTGAAATGGCCATCAAAACTTCCCACATGGGACCCCAAAAAGACTATATAGATACAGTACTAGAGCAAGGGGTCTAGCGTCTGAGTTTTAAAACTATAGGGATGCGGATGCGATCATTTCCCTTGCATATGTGCAGAATGAACACCTCATTCTACTGATCTACCAGCGCTGAAAGTGGCTTCCCGTTCAGTGTGGTAATTCCGTCGCCCTTGCCGCATGCCTCCCCTTACCATGCATCTTGTTGTCCTCCTACCACTTCTCCTAGTCTTAGTTGCGATTCTTCCATGTGGCTTTGCGAACCCTGATGCAAATATATTCCAATACATTAAAAAAAGCAAGCTATAGAAATGTGGTTCCAATGGACCGGCAATGGGTGCCATTTTTAGCAACGAACCATCCCATCTTCGAGGTGAACTCCAGTGAAACTCCAACAAGACCTACGAGGCTCGCCAAGATTTTCAGGGGTACATGTGGATTTGTCTGAACATAGGGTACCCCCTAAATTCTCTGGTTTATCATCATTTAACTTATCAAACAGCAATGTCTTGGGGTATACTCCTGGGTAAACAATAAAGATTACAGATATATCCCCAGTATGTCCCTTATGCAATTTGAAAGGTGATTTTCCCATCAAAACCAACATGGTCATCTCATTCTTATGCGTTGCTGGCACCTCTGGGTCTGCGCCAGACAGGCAGCCCAAGAAGTTCATGCAGAAAGGGCCTGGAAGAAATCGTGGGAAATATGAACCTCTGGTTATTTGACGTAGCTATGGAACACCACCATTTTCAATAGTTAAATCATAGTTTATAAAGTTTATGATTTGTAAGTGAGCCATATTCCATGGCTATGTTAAATAAGCAGAGGGTAACGTTATCACCCAATATGAATGGGTTTATGATGAATGTATCACCCATGACAATTACATGGGTTTACAATGGATGACCACAGAATGGTGAACAATTTATCGGGAATTGTCACGAATTTACCACCCAAGTTATGGATGATAATTTGATAATGGTTCATAATAATGATTAGAACGGTTCGTAATGGGTAATGGTCATATTAGTATATACTAGTAATATTGGTAAACACTTGTGACAGATTCAATCGTGGATTTAGGCAACAAATTTCTGAGGTTATAATAGGGACATACTGGGACATTCGTGGTTGACACCAATTGGAAGGGATTTAAATAGCAAACATGGAGCTACAACGTGTAAAACCAACCGTTTTTTTCAGAATGGGAATGGGGTTGTCCAAAACTGGAGGATGCCTAAATTTATCTACAGTTCATGAGAGAAGCGAACGTGATTTGCGAAAGCGTTGGGTGGAATGAGGTGGAAACAATTTTGGGACAATCCCAAGTGGCAAAACAACACTTTCACTAGTAATACTTTGGCTCTGTCGATATATTATATGTTGACACATTTCGACATGCCACTAAACTTGACATATATTGGGGTTGAGTAGTTCGCACTCTGATATGTGCAATCTCACCAGCTAATATATAGGTATGCGATCTTCCCCAAACCAGAAACCATGCCCGATGACTCACCAAACATGGGTTGCTTTTAGGATTCCCCAACTGGAGGTCTGTGGCAGTGGGTTTATCACTGTATTGCTTGTATCCAGACATAGATCAATTCACATGAATGTTGAACCCACCAAAAAAAAGAGGTGTGACGCAACTTACAAGAATCCGGTGCGAGTTTACCTACAAGTTCAGCATGTTTTGGTCACGTTTTTTGAATTTACCGGTTGACTAACATAGATGTGGACAACAGGGTATTTTCAGAGGGACGGTGATCTACTTTCATGGTGGGTTTTTTCATGTCTATTTCAAAACTTACTGGGAGGTAACCGTCTCAAAATGGGGTTTCCCATGGAGATGACCCATGAAAGTCATGTCGATGATATACTTCTTAGACATGGGTTCCATGGCTATGAGAGATGAGCAGAGATTACATATAAATGTACTTTTGAAGGATTAACACATCATAGGAAACAAAATCTATATACATTTTGAACACAAAACACATCATGGGGGTCTCAAGGAACCCCTTTCCCTGACGGGATACACCCCAATCCAGTCCCAGCGGCTGCGATTGAAGCCACCCCAATCCAATACACCACCTCGACAAACACTCGGCCATGGGAGGAGTCTCCACAAAATGTATGGTTTGCCTAGATAGGTTTGTCTGAAAATACGGTACCCCCAAATCCATTGGTTAATCATCATGACATCCCTCATCGAAATGGCATGAAATGGCCATTTGGGAGGTATAATTACCTCATTTTCAGACATACCCAGATTTGTATGGGTCTGTCTGAAAATGGACATATGCCCAGAAAATTGCCATTTTGATGGGGGGGGTCATGATGGTTGACTAGCGAGTTTAGGGATATCCTATTTTTGGACAGACCCATATACCAACACCCAATATGTTCATCCATGGCGTATCAGCTGAATTTTCAGGCAATGCCATTCAAAATCTGGGTTTACAGCACACAGCAAACACCACCACTTGAATAGGCCATCAACTTCTGGCAGGAGACAGCAATTGCTTTGCTGTTCCAAAGCAAGAAGTACTGGACGAACTGGCTCTTGCAAGATATTCCAATAACATACATTATTGCTAGGTGATATCCTCACTTTGCAGCTTTAATCCCCAAATTGGCTGGTCAACAATGGTGAATATCAATCACATCCCACTCGAAAAGATATGCAGGTAACATCCCTGTATGTTGTCAACATTGATATCATGATATCATATCCATTAACATTATGCAACATATATCAAAAAATGATATCCAAGTGTTATACATTAATAATATAACATACTTTGGATCACATTCGTGATATACAAAACATTTGTCATGGCTATGGGATACTCACTTGTTAACATAAATGCTATGTATATTATAAATGGCTGATGGGATCTTATGGGTATATTAGTGACAACCATTTCTCCCTTCATTCTGGCTTTCGGTTGCCAGGTCACAAGAGAGATCCCCGTACTCGTCGCGCCAGAAAAAGGCATTGTCCGCCTGGGATCCCCGGGAGGATGACGGTTCTTGACATGTTAATAAACGATATAAGAATTAGTAAGTTAAAATGGGTTGATAATCTATAATCCCATCACCAAACCATGTATAATCATGTGTAGATGTTCTTGATATGTTAATAACAGAAGGATTTGGATTGATGTAAGGGGTGCAATCACCAAAGTCTTGTGCCATATTCTGCCCCTTATATCAATCCAAATCTTGAATTATCGTGAGATGTGATTTAATGAAAAAAACATTCGACCTTTCGCCATGGAGATTTTTCAATTCGGAATTCACCAGCCACGCGCCTTTTTGATTGATGGAAAAAAATGTGACAGATCAAGTTAAAGGAGTGCCCGTTTGGACCCACCAATTTGTTGGTCATCTTTAGGATCCTCAAACCATCTACTTTAGGGGGTCCACAATTGTGACCCTCACATTGGGGATATCTGAACAGGGGGCCCGGCGGGCCCAAAATGTGTCTTTTTTACAGGGGAAATCTCCCGGTTTTGCAAATAAGAGTTTCTCTAAATTGGGGACTCCCAAGCCATGCTGTTGCGATTTCTTGGGATCTTTGGAACACCCTAATTGAAGAACTCCCATATATTTGGATTCTAAAATCGAATTTCCTGTCAATGTCCCTCACACCCGGCAAAATGATTTCACAAATTTTCATTTTTGTCGCCCAACAACCATTTATTGTAATAATTTATTGTAATGATTTTTGTCAGCATATATTGTACATTTCAGGCACCTAAATTGGATTTGCGAAAATAATGTACAGTCAATGAAATGCTTATGTTGGAGAAGATACCTCCCAAAAAACATTGCCTTAAAATTGTTGTGGTGCCCCCTTCGTAGCTGTAGTTGGCGCTAAACTGTTCAGGTATAGTTTCTAGCAATCCCCCCAGAAACATGATACATGTTTGTTTTGCCCAGGAACTTTAAGCTGTTAATTTTGCCTTGGATTTTCATGCAATTTCCATGTGTCCAATCATTCTATCAATTTCTGTCTACACACAAATGTTTGATTTGGTGACTCTTGGAGTAAGTATGTAGGTAAACAAGCAATTGTACTGGCAACATGGACAGCATGGGACATAGCGAATGTCAGATTTAGGGATGGTTTTGCCAAGTATCAATGGATTTGTTTGGCAAAACCTCCACATCAAGAAAAACATGATGTTTCCGATCAAATATGACTATCGCGGTAAATTTCTCCTCCAACCAATTTTGTGAAAGTAAGGATGGGAACAAATAACAACATATTACCCTGAAATGAAGATTTGCGTCACTCTCATTCTTCGGAACTGTTCAAACTAAACTCCTCCAACACTGTTTGCGTGGTCCAACGTACATGCCCTGCGGCAGCGGACCTGCAAGTTGGCGTGCATGGCAGCCACATAGTCAGGATCTGCAGTAGAAAGTTGACAGAACTGGAGATGTGATCCATTGGTTAACCCATTAGGCACCCTTCAGCAGTTGGGTATAGCTGGACAATCCCCGAAATGGACGGAGGTTTATAGATGGGAACAGCATCAATCGATGGAGATTTTCCTGTTAGCCAGGTTTGATTGCCAGAGGGTAACCCGTGTTTTTTTAGGGAAATCAATTGGGCTTGTCGATTTAGTGACTATGACACTGCTGGTGGGTGCAACCCCAACCGACCAAAAAAAACCTGATATCAACTGGAGATCATCCCAGGTTGGATGGAACACGAAGAAATACGTTGGAAAACATTTGTTTTGGTTGATGCATGGTTGACCTGTACAGGCAATACCCTCTGGTCATCAAACATGGCTAGCTGGAAAATCCACCATTTATAGATGCTTCCCGCGCGGCTCGTTCCCAGCTGCAATCAGGGCTCGTTTTGAAATTTGCGGCTATAACAATCACAATGCATAATCAATATGTCTTCATTTTGATGCGTCCAGCAGGTTATATATCATAGCATGATATTTATCATCATCTTGCTGATTGAAATGGTAATGAAATGAGGAGACAAATCCATCAGCCACCACTTGGAGGAACAGCCTGGTTAGTGTCTTGTGGGATTACTTTAGCCTGTTGTGAATCGGATAATCCAGGAATCGGGGGCTCACCGCGGTGATCACCCAGCTAATAAGTGGATGATACTCCAGGTCATGAAAATGCGTTAGGAACAAAAATTGAACCACCAAAAGTGAGGGTCTTAACAGTCATGACTACGGTTCCCAACAAGTTTTGGCAGCCTTTGACTTTTTCAGCAAATCTCCCCCCCCCCCCGGGCTCCCGGACTGTTGAGCTGGAACTGATGCGACATGGCGGGAAAGTGATGGAACATGTCCTCAAGGTGCGGGAAAAGTTGGCATCTGGTCAAGTCCTGATTGTATATACCCTCCGGTAAACTAACAGTTTGCTATTGAAAATGGCCATTTATAGTTGATTTTCCCATTAAACATGGTGATTTTCATAGTTATGTTAGTTTACCAGAGGGTAACATTTTTTCCATGGGAGTGGGGATCAAAATTAAAAAAATAACATGGATCTGATGCAATTGATGGTTTCGCTTTAAAAGAGAAAGGATTCAAGATCAATGAATAGTGCCTTAAAAGTAACTTAAAAGGGACAAAGGATTGGTGACCAAAATTGAAAACCCAAGCTTTATCTTGGTAAATCACAATTTCAGTTGATCAAGACTCCTTGGTAGATCAAAAATTGATCACACATTTCAAGGATTTTTTTCAAGGATTTGATCAACGCTATGGTAATTTAACGTGGCTGTGGAGGGTCACCATTTTTGATAGGTAAATAATCGAACTCAACGGGCCATTTTCCATGGTCATGTTCAATTGCCGGAAGGTAATGGTTTTCTTTGAACAAATGAGGGGGTTAAGATCAATGAAAGGGACAATTGCAGGAATTTGTCTGTTTATGTGTTTTTCTCTCTGTAGATCTTATATAGGGGTTTCCTCAAAACAATCCCTTTAACCAATTCCGGGATAACTGCCACAAAACTGAGAGACATGGCAATTTCGACACCAATGGGCAACCTCTATGTGACTTTTTGGGATGGAACTCGGGTAACTTGGGTGAATTGGGTCACCATACCCTCAGGGGGCAACCTAGACCTAGACCATGATGGCTAACCCCAGACTGCCGTGCAGGTGCAGCTGAACACTGATGAATACTAGTTATACATTCCTCCAGATGGTTTCTCACCAAATCATACCCAAACAATGAAAGAACGAACACCAACAACCACTCACCATTCAGTTTGCCCACTGATGTCCATCTTTTCTGGTTCCCATACAATAGTCTCACAATCTCCTTTTCGTGAGTTACGATCGAATGGCTGTTCAAGATACATAAACATCCACCGCGATCAACCATTCCTAACTATCATTAACCACGTATCTCCCGTGAAATCCCCACTTTTGGGATACCAAAGCAAAGGATGGTGATTTTCCAATAGCCATTAAATCTCGTTAACTCCCATATAAATATATATAAATCATATCCATTACTGTAAATCTCGTTAAATCCCATATAAATCAAAGAAATCCCACATATTGCCAATGCTTCCAAGTCTCTAGGAGTTCCTCCTTGATCTTCAACAACTTCCCGCCTAGCGCGTGGGCTCAGTGGACGGCAAAGGCCCATGGTTTCTTGGGCCATGTACCAAATAGCGAACATGTCCAGCATATGTGGGAATTTGAATGGGAAAAATGAGGTGTTCAACTTGAAATCATGCAAGTTTCTGGGTCTCAAGTCCCCATTAGATCATCATCCAAACATCATTTCTGGATAGTAACCGTTAACCCCCTAATTTTTGGTGTTTAAACCATGTTTAACCTCCATTTCTGCTGCCTAACCCAGCACATGGTCGATGGTTTTGACCTTTCACACCCGTGTATCGCGCCTTGCAAGGAGCTCGGCACCATACTGGGCACCACGTTACTCAAGAAATCGATGGCCGTATCCAAGATTCGACCCACCTGGGATGCCATGAAGGTGAAGGAAAACCGTGGGATAAAACCATGGGATACCCTCCGGTGTCAAACATGGCTGGAAAATCTCCTATAGATTGAGATGATGGAAGTTTTAGTGGGAGATCATCAGCCACGTTTGATTGCTGGAGAGTAAACATCATCCTTTAACGTGGAACCTATGTATATTATATATAGCCTAAATGATCGAATTGTTCATCATCAGAAATGGGATATCCATAAATTGTTTGTAAATGTTTAATTTGAAACTATGTAAACGACAAACGTTGGAGAATGTGTGAATTCAAAAGATATTTGTACCACCCACAATAGCTGTCTAGTGGTTTCATCCCGTGAAACCAAAAAACAATCATTGGGGATCATTATCCCCCATAGGGGGGAAATCAGGACAACCGACCAGTGCAGATTTCTTCAGAGGCTTTGACCCATCCGAATATTTTTTCATGTTTGTGTTACTTTGCTTTGAAAAAAACTGACTACATCTCGTTGAATTGTGATAACCCCGCAATCTGAAACAATGTCATTTTGGGGGGATGTTGTTCTGAATGTCCGGCATGTAAGCTGACTTAGTGGTGATGTTGAAAAAATCACCTTGGGGGTTCCAGATTCCAATATCCGGCCTGGGTTACTGTATTCACTTGGCAAAAAAACGAGAACATGGCCTCTCCGAGAAAAAACAATGTGTTTTTGTTTCATGCGAAATCTGGCTTGTACGATTTTATGATGGTTGAACGAGGCAACTTTGTTTGGCAACTTCTACCATTTTTTTTTTCACTTATCATTTCCAGGATACTCTATATCAATTTGTATTTCCCGAACCTGCAATAAGCATCAATTAACACTTGGAAATGAGATCCCCAAAAAGACCGTGTTGTCGCTGTGACAAGGTTCTACTATTTGCCCAGTTTTCTTTTCCCAAGCTGGTTTGAAAATTGTTTGACAAGCACATATTTCAAGTAATGTTGGTAAAACCATGATAAACCATACCAAGTTTCGGTGGCATAAACCATTCCGAAATGGGTGGTTTAATGTGGTTTATTATTGTTTATTGTTTTGCCCGCATTAAATCATTTCATCCATTATTCTGCGGGAGTTGGTTCCTCCGTCATATTGACTACATCCACACATACAAGAACGGCTGCTGTATCTCCATTTGCTTGTCAAATTCCCTGTTGTTGCGATTGGTGGTTGATTCTATCCGACCATTGATAACCTGTTTTGTCTTGAAAGGCACATTCACCAGTCTTTACCCCGGCATGGAGAATATGTATAGCTTTGATGAATGATTGTACTTGCAGGGGAAAAGAAATAAAGTCCTTCAATTTATGGTTTTGCTAGCTGGTCAGGAAATATCCTTATTATCTTATCTATCGCAAACCATCAACTGTATCAAAGTACAGCACCGATTCAAAAAGTTCAATCCATGAAATGGATTCAATAGAAATCTTAACCATTCATTTTCATGCTTAAGAAAACACATATCTACGGGAATGAAAACATTCAAGGCCCAGACATGACGATCCCTGCATCAGGGCCAATCTTAGATACTCTTCCAAAAAAGATCATCCGGTCTATAGCCAGATATAGCTAGATATAAAAGTATGAACGACCAGTTGATGTACTATAAATGGAGGTATAAATGTGGATAGTCATAGGCCTGGTAGATATCTCCATGAAAAAGGATACTTCTAAAATACCCTTCACCAAGGCTTGCAATAACATCCCTCCCATCTGCCAAGTCACTGAATGGCGCTGACTCTCCAGCTGTTGCGGCCGCAGCGTTCTGCGCTCTGCGGAAAAACGCAGCAGTTGCTGCGCATCGAAGGGACCAAAGTAGTCGTCATAGCGACCTGCAAAGGGAAAAATTACAGGAGATCCCGGTTTTTACCATTGACAATTTGCATTTCCTGTTCATTCCCCCTTCATGAACCAATCATATATATATATCTATCCGGATGTATATATGTATACATAATATATATATATATACATACATATATATATATATATTACGCACACAGTGGTGCTGTATCAGGAATATAATATTGGTTTGGATTGGGTTAATAATGCTGCAAGTATCAAAAGTGGTTAGGAAGTGATGTGTTTCGCACAGTCCTGTGAACCCAAATTTTATCAAAACTGATAGGCGGTTGGATTGGCTACATTTTTCCTAGCGAACTAACTCACTTTTGTGGAGTTGACCCGACTAATCCATAACCCACGCGTTTTAATCTGGGGCTGACAGTATAAATCTCTGGATTACAGTACTGATTGGTATGATGTCATGACTAACAACGGGAGGGAAGCAATGGAATTCTCCTGATGATGATGATGATGATGATGATGATGATGATGATGATTATTACCCTCTGGTATACTAACATAACTATGGAAAATTACCACTTTTAGTGGGAAAATCCACTATAAATCCTCATTTTCAATAGCTATGTTAGTTTACCAGAGGGTAGTCGTGATTCTGTGCCAAGCTTTGTTAGTGATATCACTCTTTCGTGCCTTGATAGCCATCTTTGTTGGCTGCTTATCTTGGTTGTTTAAAGTTGTTGACCTCTGTTCCTCGCTGATTTTTTCCATTATGCATACGGTACGCATTAACGAATCTATGAATCGCTGGTCCAATTTACTTGATTCTTTACACACGTGTGCTGTTCAAGTTGTGGCTACCCAAACAGCTTCGAAAGGGAGGAACGGACTGGAAACCAGTTCAATTACATCTCAAATTCCCTCCCAACCAATTCCTTCACTTTTCCCAACCCCAGCCCCATGACACCACGACAGGTCGGCCTTGCTTGTCCCAGGCGGCCAAGCGCCCCATGGCGCGGAAGATGCAGCAGTAGTACCTTTGGTGCGACACAGTGAGGCACGACTGGTGAAGGGCTTGGTTGGTTTTAAGGTTGGACACATATGGAGTTTAACTGGTTTTACCTGGTTTTACTGGGTTTGAATGGGTTTTAATTGGTTCTTCATGGGATAAATGGGTTTTGAATTGGTTTTAATTGGCTCTTGGTGGGTTTTAATGTGTTCTTAGTGGGTCTTGACGGGTTTTTATTGGGTTTAAATTGGTTTTTAATGGACTTTAATGTGTTTTTATTGGTTTCTAATGGTTTCCTATTGGTTTAAATGGCAGTTTTAATATGTTTTAATATGTTCTACTACTTGTTTCAATGGGGTCTGCATCCAATGCTCTCTTCTTAAAGAAGTCGGCAAGCAGCAAGAGTCGGAGATAAATGTGCCAAATCGAGGTTTCCTAATTTGTGGGGGACCACAGGTTCCGATGCAAGTCATTAGTCGTTTTTGAATGAGGAAACCGGAAACCAATGATGAAAATCATGGGTACCGTGTGAAAGTTGAAACACCTGCATTAATTAGTGGTGGGCACCCGCTCAAAGTGACAAGGTTTTCTTGTGCCTGGTGTATGTGCTTTGATTTCTAAGAAATGGAGAAATTCAGTCCATAAAGTTCTCTCCAGCAAAGTGAAGCAAAGTGGCTCAGCGACATCAGGTAGAAGCCAATCTTGGTACTTGCCACACACTGGAAGGACCTGCGCGGAAGCCCCGATGATCGCTACAGAGACGGTGATCAAACACAAAGTGAAGTGGGCGCCAATAAAATAACCGAAGCAGTACCCTTGTCTTGGAGTTCTTGCATAGATTTCATGATTCTGTGAATTGCCTGAGATTGTCTGCACTCTCGAATTTCAAGAACGTGCGAAAATGAATGGAATCAAATGATGATAAAGCGAGTGTCGAGATTTTGCAAGAATGTATTGTTTGACATTGAACATTCCAAGGACTTTAGACTTTAGTACCTGAATCCAGAAGATCCTAGATCCTCAGAGCATTTCTGCGAGAGCAAGTCAACACAAAGGGTCATTGTGCAGCCCGTTTCTACCGCCATTCGTGAAGGTTGTTAATTTCTCCCCAGTTTTAGCTATATGAAGTTGTCTCAGAATTTGGATTCCATATGATTCCATGCTTTATCATCCTTTTTTCTCTAAATTTGGCAATTTTGAGGTTTCCCTACATTGAGAAAACCACGTGTCTCAAAAAAACCGTCCACCAATCGCCTGGTATGGTTCGTACTCAATCTCCTCCACCACTTTACCTTGATCGTTGGATTCATAGGCTATTACCCCCCCCCGATTCCCCCCCCCAAATACAACTTTTGTATGGTTTTGCTGGGAACATTTACGGTTGGAAGCATCGTTTCCATCAGTGAATACAGGGGGTTCCGGTCAAAGTTCTCTCCATCTTCTGGGACTTGACCATTGAACCAAGAACGATATGGTTTTTAACATGATTTAAGCAGCAAACACCAAGCAAGTAGTGAGCTAGAATTGGGATGGAACATCTGATTGAATTTGTGGTTCGGACCCAGTTGATGTATGGTCAATTTATGTCAATTTCACCATGGTTACCCTCTGGTAATTTCAGATAGCTATTGAAAATCCCTATTTTTATAGGTAAATCCACTAGAAATGGGCCATTTTTAATAGCAAACTGTTAGTCATTACCAGGTCGACTACTCACGATTTCCGGGATCCACATCCCAGGCCGTTCTGGTTACTTGGCTGGCCAGCTGTGGTTGATGACTCCATCTAGACAATTTCTCAGCTATCAACCTCCATTTAATATCATTTATCTAATTGTAGGCTTATAAGAGGATGTTCCATTGCCACGTTTGATGACACCGGAGGGCAACTGCTGCAACTGGGAACATATGTGAGGAAGGCAGCCAATATCTGGTGAAATCATCCAGCTGGGAGACAATCATAGGACCATATGAGCATAGGACCGCCTTTTAGGGGATATAACATCCTTGGACGAATTCACCAGGGATTCACTGCTCACAGGTCAGTGAATCATGATTCACGGACCTAAATAAGGATTACTGACCTTCGGGGAATTCAAGCACTAGCCAGGTTCAATTCCTGCAGGCATGTGTTCCTTTTCCATCCTTTTCCAGTAAACCTCACAATCAAGTGGAACAATGGTAACATAAATATAGACCAGTAAATACACGACATGGAGTCTCCCTGTGGCTGGTATTCTATCCATGGAAGGTTGGAGCAACCCTTTATGACCTTTCTCTCACCGGTCAACACTGCTCCAAGTGACCCTTCTCCACTCGTCCACGTCGTGAGAAGGGAATCTTCTCCTGACCATCAGAAACTGTACTTGTTGAAGCGAAGGCAATGTGGTAAACCCAGCCACAAACTTGAATGCTTTGAGTTTTACAATCCCTTCCAAATGAAAATTTGGGCAAGAATGGTGTTCGTGCAGACAGGCCACTTGCCCGTGACATTTCGGGTTTTCACTTGGGGCTACCCCAAGTTGGTCGACTTCCCTTCGACGATTTAACATCACGGCCACATCATGATCGAACCACTTAGCTTAGCAATGTTGCCCTGCTTCAAACACACAGCATCCATTCCGCACAATCCAGTGCTTCCTACTGGCTGGTAGAAACTTGCCAGGTAGGATTAACAAATGTTGATTGTAAATCTCCAGTCAAAGGGTGGCATGTCTTCCTCATGCGAAGATCTGGCCCAAGAATACTTCACCAACGTAAATAATGTGGGATTTACCCACCCAATGCCATAAACATCCATAAACCATCCCAATTCATCACCATCTTTATGGGTGCAATCTTCACCATCATAGTTGTGTATGGAATTGGGGTTCCCATATTAGGACCATCAACAAATTCCCCAAGAGACTTCCATGGCCAAGTCGCCGAAATCAGGATGTAGTTGGTCGTCTCTCGACAAACCTGGAGCTTGAAAGAGAACACCCTCCGGTCGGCACTAAAAAAACGGTGACTTCATCAGAAGCCTTGGGAATCTCATCCAGAAATATAGAGCGCCATTTTGCTTCACAAACCATGATGGCGACTGATGTGAGTGATAGCAAATTTGGATTTGAACCATCCAAACATATGGAAAAGGCACTTCCATGACATGTCCTTTCTGTTTGTGAGATGATCTTTAGAGTCAGTGACTAGCATAGTGAAAAGCGGTTTGGTTTCAGCCAAACTTCTGGTCACGGTTTTGCCGAAACCTGCAACACACACAATGTGGGTTTGTCTGAAAATAGGATACCATTAATCATCATTTCTCCCCATTGAAACGGCCAATTTTTGGGGTTCAATCTCCAATTTTTTGGAGAAACCCAGATTGGTAATCTGTCATTCGCCTCCCTGTGTGATGACCAAGAGACGTCTCCGAAGTAGAACTTGGCGGTGCGAAAGGGAAAGAGATGTGTCAGCGACCTGGGTCTCACCGAGCTACCAAGGGTCTGATCATGGCTGATGTGGTAAACACTATGATAAAGCATCACCCAAAATGACCAGGAACATGGGTGATATAGACTATCCCCAAATGGTAGGTTTATTGTTGGCTTTACCACATTTAACATCATGTAACTGTATGAGCTTGGGTTGAGTAGCATGTATCTGTCAAAATGATTTACTAAGATGGAGAAACACAAGAATATAGAATATACTCGCATACAGATGCATATAGTACATTGCTCAAGAAATCAGAAGGCCGTTAAATGAACTGGCGCTATTCTGACATACGCAACTGGGATAAAATGGGGCATCCTGTGCAAGTTTGAAACTGACCCTCACGAAAGTAGGCAGGAGATACCTGGTTACCAAAGCTTGTGATAATCAATGGTATGCCCTCTCCAAAGTGGACCATCATGGGTAGACTTCCATTCAACACCAAGTCTCTGTTGGATAATTACCACACATGCCATTCAGAAGGCGTGACTTAAGGTTTCACCAATGTGCCGGCGTGTGTGCTACCCACCTGCCAGACTTTGTCCCTTCATTCCATCCCTTGGTACAAGTAGCGGTCTTTTTAAAGTTGGCAACACCAACAAACACCGCCTTTTCTCAGCACAAAGAGTTGTTGGTGCATCATTGGGGATATCAATTTCATAAAGCTACTGGATCTCACCACGATTCTCTCAATCATCTCCCCCTCGCAACACGGTCAGCAGTCAACCCCAACGTTGATAGCCAACAATATTTGTTCCAAGCTAGTCAGTTCATCTTGCCATTCACGGCAACAAAAAGCAGTCCTCCAACCAACCAAAGTCTGACACAGTTGATAGGAGCCCCTTGAAATTCTAAGATGCAACCTCAAACATGTGGAATTATATTCACTAAATAGCAGTCATAAAATAACAATAGAAACACATCCAATAACCGACCTCAAATCCAAGAATGGAACCATTAAGAAATTGCTATTTCCAGCAGAAAAACCACCTCCTCTTCCCAACGGCCGGGAGGCATTTGGACCAGAATCTCGGGACCATCCGCATCTCCATAGGCCTTGGGATGGTGGTTTCATGCAAGAAGTTAGGAAACAAACAGGGAATATCTCAACCAGAAACGATGAGTTTTTAGACAAGCAAGATGAGGCTTTTCCTGAAATTGGTTGAATTCAACCGATTCTGGGATTTCGCGGGTCAGTTTTTCCGGGACTGCAGAGATGTCCCAGCGTCTTTAGGGACGAACAGGAACTCAATCATCAAAGGATGACTTTATCTGTCAACATGGGAATGCAACCCACAAGAAGGGTTAGATTCGACAGGATGTTGCGGATGACACCTTTGGAGTCTCCACCACTCTCCAAACCCTCCCAGGAAAACCAAGCGGCTAATTGCCTTCGTTCAACGGGGTACTCCTCATAGGAATACCTGAGTCACTGCTACAGAAAACAAATCGAAATTGAAAGGTCATCAAGGGCCCCTGACTACAGAACAGAATAGCAATTTACATGTGCAAATGCATGTGAATACGTCTGAATATGGGATGACACAAGAACCAGCTCCCAACAAAATTGACTCACAATCCCCAAACCCTCATCCTCTGATAGATCTGACCTGCAAAAGTGAAGGTTCAGGGAGCTGACTCTGCATTAGCTCCAGTAGCCTAGCAATTATTTTGGGCTACATGACCACAAGTCTCAGAGTAAATCAATCAACCCACAGTAGACCCATAGGAGACCCGCAGCCCTTACTGAACCGACAATAGACCCATCCGTCTCATCCTTCGATGTTCTGATGAATGCTTTTCTGCACCTTTTCCAACTGAGGTCGCTACGGGTATTTGCAGAAGAGCTCAGTGTGCAGTTCGGGATCTGCTTTCTCATATTCCACCTTCACAGCATATGGGGTTGGTGCCATACCATAGGGGAACTACTCCCAAAATGACAATATTAATGGAGACCATTGGTGATTAAACCCCAAAAAATACAAGGTGTACTACTCTATATTTCAGTGGAATCATAATCAGCCAACAACGTTGGGAGTACCCTATTCTCCGACAAACCCACGGCAAGCTTTGGCAAGTGACGACGGGGTGAGCTTGGATAGCCTCCAGTAATCAAATGTGGCTGGCTGGGAAATCACCCGTAAATAGTGGAGGTTTATAGCTGCAAAAATCATCGAACTAAATGGTGGATTTTCAGGCAAGCCATCTTTGATTTCCTGGAGGGTACCTTTAATAAACTGCAGATTCATCTACTAGCCAGATCCCCATAAGTTGGAATACATACCTTACAAATCCTTAAAACTCTCGTTATATGCGCCTCCAAGTAGTTATATATCCACTTATAACTATGGATATCCAAGTACCTAACTAGATAAGTTGCAGTCATTCAGTGGATATAAAGTACTTATAGGGAGTATTGCCCAAGCAACCAACGTTAATATCTACTGAGTACCTAAAGTCAACTTGCCAAACCAACCAGCAACAAACACAACATCCCTTGCCACGCACCCCCCACGGCGCACCGTCAAAAACATCTTCATGGCAGCGCCACCGGCGGCGTCGAAACCCTTCACCGCCAGCTCTTCGACACTGGACAGGTGAAGCATTCAGGCCATACCCAACAGTTGATGGGACGTTTACTGTCACCATGAAGAAGATTAGACCACCAACTGGAATATGACTGAACATATGGGAAAGCAACATGGGAAAGAAATTATACATATTTGATGGGAAGTTTAACCGAAACTGTGGGAATATATAGTTGATACAGCTGAGAAAACTGATATGGGAGCATATGACTTGATGCATACTACACCGTAAATGGGTAATGAGCAACAGGGTAACAGGGTTTCTCCCAGACCGCCCCAAACATGTGTGAGGAGTAAATTGATTAAATCAAGAGGTAAACTTGCAAAAAAAAACCTTGTGGTTATCTGTTGCCTAGAACGGGCTGGAGCAACCCTGCTCAAGAAGATTGAGCCATCAAATATGGGTTTCAACCACCAAAGATGGGAATGTATAGTTGATAACTGATGGCTGGTTGATGATTGCTTACGGTGGCTGATCGGTGCTTTCAAGCCATCGAAAACCACCAAGCAAATGGGCCATTGCAGGGGTATTGACCTACCTGGTTTATTGCGGATGATACTAACCCATAACTAACGGGATACAATTCTTACCCAACCAGTACAATGGGATGGGATAGGGGTGTTTAGACTTGACAAGTTCCATCCTGACCAGACCTGGAAATTGCAGGTACCCTCTGGCAATTTAACGTACAGTAGCTATGGAAAATCACCATTTTGGATACGTACAGTCCATCATTGGTAAATCATCTATAAACGGCCAGGTTCGATCGCTCTGTTCACTGGTCTGGAAGGTAAACCATCGAAATGTCTGATACCTCAAACGGACAGGTCCCTCCACACACACTTGGCACCTGTGAATCTTCACCACACGATTGTCTTTGGGCAGAGTTCCTGCCTGAAGCAAAAGCATTTAGAAGTGGAGAAGGTATCTGTGATTTCGGGCCAACATCAGGTCAACATCGGGTCAACCTTGGATTTCAAGTTCAAGGCCAAGACTTGGTTCAGGGCCAATTTCAGATACCAGCCACAAGTTTCCCTTCAGGACATCAAACTCATCCATGTCTGGTTCAACAATATTCAACATATGTAAAAAGCTGACCCATTTTTCACTTGCCAACACACAAGGGTTTACCTATCATCAACTATTGGAGTTTTCAGAGCAACCAACTAGGATGATATCCTGCAATGTTCACTTTATCAATCTGGTGTATCCTGAAAACGATAAAAACATCTGTGGGTTTGGTGGAACTGACTCTAGATGTGGGGATTTCAACCACTTGGAGGTGCAGTTCGAGATGGGTATACAACTATAGTTGTCGGGCTTTTATCTCGACTTGTGGAGGTTAGAATCCCATGGTTACGTAGATATGTATGTATAGACCCTCCGGTAATCAAATGGGGCAAGCTGGGAAATCCCCTACAAATGGAGGTTTGAATGGGAAAATACCCTACAAATGGTGGATTTTCCATTGCTATGTTTGATTGCCAGAGGGTATACCCATTTATATCCGCTATAACCATGGTCATACCCATAAAAAGCACCTCAACTGCACCCCCCAAAATATCTCCACCATCTATAGCTGCTCTGGGCTCTGCACCGTGTGGAAGGCTTTGGTAAGCCATGCTGGGCCGAAGTCGTCGGACGCCATTTCTGCGGAGGACCTCAGTGCGTTGGAGGCTTTTTCAATCTTTTTCAAGTATTTAATCTTGAGGATAATTACCATTGATTGCGAACATCCAGGATTTTAATATGTTTGCTCCAACCAATTACAGCGTTGTGGCCCCATGTGCTGATTGCATCCCTCAAACTCGGACGAAAAATTGAACGACAATCTTGGCTACACAATTGGCCCAAATTGGAGGTAAGTGTATCAGTCTATAGAAGTTTGATGCAAGGCCTTTGTAAGGGCAATATCCCTGATCGTCTCACAAAATCTGATGTTTACCCATGTTTACCCTGTGGCACAGCAAACAAGTCTTGTAAGTAGGGCAATTTACGACCATTTTGGATACCTTACCGAACCATTTCAAAACTTCCAAGCCAAATGCATCCTGAGCTTCAGACTGAGGAAACGTTAGGCCATAGAAGCATCCTGTGGACTTGGTGGTTGAGGCTAAAGCCGCCACGGGGAATCTGATTCCGTGATGGGTTGTATGATTTTTTCTGCCCTGAGCCAACCACCATGACAATATTGATATGTTCATGGATATCATTGCATTGATATATATATATATGTATATATTATATACGATCTATCACGTATGTCATCAGTTCTCAAGTATTCTCAATGATATCACAATATGTTCGATGGTTAGAGTAACCTGATGGTCGAATCCCCATTAAATTGACATGATTGTAACTTCGCTGAATTGTACTGATTGTCCATATAAGGTCACCTTTGAGACGATTCCCCTTACTGGCCATATTTGCCGTGACGTCGTGGTGATGTCCTTATCATCTACAAAGATTTTAATGATCTCTGCCGAAGTTGCCCAAGGGTTCGGTTTGGTCATTAGGCCAGTGTTGATGACATCCGAGAGGAGTATGGGGTAAAACCGGAGAAGTAGGTTGGCAACCTACAGCACTTACGGCCAGCATTGTTGACATTTGAATTAATACTACTCTTATCAGTTTATCACCCCAACTAGCATTCCTTTTGTTAATCAACCCTATTTTGGTGCTATTTGGTGGTTTTCCCACCCAACTGCACCTGGCAGATGCTGCTTTGACATCTCCTGGTCGCAAAACGCACCACTTTAGACCAGCCATTTTCTGAAAATGGAGGTCTTCAGCCCCAGAAATGGCTACCAGTATGTCTGAAAATGGGGGATAGGGTAAATACATAATTATGTATAATCATACCCCAACATTGGCAATTTTGAGCTGGAAAATGGTGATCAAGTGATCAACCATCAAATCTTGGTTTCCCTAGGTCAAACCTAAATGAAGGCTTGAATGTTCTTAACTTGACAGACTTAACAAAAGGGAAGGTTTTGAGATGTTTGAGCCAAAAAAAGTGGTACGAGTATGATAGCCACCAAACTGGAGGTTCTAGGCAACAAAAAATTGGATTGCAACCAACTAAATTCCAGGCAATCATGCACTAACTATGGGCTGTATCTTGCGCAATCAGATCATGATGAATAGTTACAAGCTCTTGCGATATATACCTGGAAATGCGTCAACGTACCAAGGCACACTCACAAAGCGAGCAATTTTCACTCACATGTCTTCAAGGGCGCTCATCGCGCCAGGGAGGCGCAGAATTTGCATCAAGCCACGGGTCTGCCCGCGACCAAATATTGGTGCACACCGATCATGGGAACTACATGGAACTACGTATGCAACGATTTGAGAAGCACGTGGCTGCGTTGGCGACTGTCCACGAGCGGCGTGGGAGCCGGCTTGGGAGCCGGCTTGAAATAGCTACCGGTGATTCAGCACCAGCTCTGGCGACTGCACTCGTCGAAGACCAGGCACCTGTGAATGCTTCTGTCAAATTGGGTCAAGTTTGGTTGCTGCACGTTTTGGCAGCTGACGACAAGCGTTGCAGCTGGTCCAAAGATGGACACAGCAAAGGACATCTTCCCATATTGCGAACGCAATATGTAGTTGACTGATCATGTTCAAACGAATTATTCATTGCTAGTTTTCTGCACCCAGATTATTGGCTACCCAGGGTTTTAGGTACCCTGTTGCGCGAGCTCGAATGATCCCAACCTGAATGCTGTGTACTGCAATTTTAGAGCAAATGTGTTGTTGATCCATTTGTCAAATCATCCTCTTCTGCACTTGGCGCTTTCAACCCTGTCTTGAAGAGTGCAGAGGAATTGGAAAAACAAAAAGCCGTCTGAGAATCTGTTAAAACCCTTGCAATCTCGCGATCCAGGTCATGAAACTTGGGAAATTAATGGAAATTATGTACAATGTATGCGTTTTCTTTGCAGCCCGATTAAAGGCTTGCAGTATCCTTGGACTTTAGTGTTGTTTCTCCAAGTATATCATTGTTTGTTGCCTTTTTGAGTATCCAATTCTTAGACTTTGCCAACTCCATGAATGACTATCCAGCTCACACAAGATCCAGCAGACTTTATCATCACAGGCGCGGATTGAGGCTGAACACATTGAATCGGGTGTGTCAAAAAACTGTTAACCAAATGGACAATTATCATACTGAAAGTTACCTAACATGTGAACAAAGAGTCGGTCCCAAAGCCCTAGCATGTTTAGTTTGCGTGTAATTGCATTCTCTATCCACTCCGTCCCAGTTAAATCCCCATCCTTTACGGCCTTATATCCCCATTTTTCATGGGTTAGATGCCTACAAAAATCAGGCATTCGTCCGCACCCATGGCCTCCAATTGCTTCAGACTCAACATCTTGTGAGGCGCCAGTTGCTTCACTTCCCGTTCTTCCCCCGTCTGCCTTCGGTCGATTTGAAAGATCGAAGTGTGAAACTCCCAGGGTCCACTTGGCGACACATGATTAAATGCTGGGATTTGAAACCACACAATGTGGGTGTGAGAATAGGGGGTTCCTCCAATTATAGCCATCTAATGGGGGAAAATAATCATTAATCATTAAAAGAAGTATCAACCAAACCCATGTATCAAACATGTTGGTAAATGAGCGGATGAGTACAATCCGAATAGTTCAGCCAAGAGTGGAAATGGAAACGACTTGTTTTTTGGGATGGGCAAGCGCTCGCTGGAAACTCAACATGATCCGTTCGCGTGAAGGATTCCAATTTGAGTTTGAATGATTTATTGCTAAACAACGATAATTTTGCTATATTTTGGTGGTCCAATGTCAAGCCATTCTGAAGTAATCCACCAAAATCAAACCTAAACACACACACATACTCCATGAATCCTACATGTCAAGGACAAAATCCATAAGATTCCTTCGGAAATTCAGGCCCTCAAAATCAAGATTGCTCCGAATACGACCTTTAAAGGTAGCAAAAAATGATATTCCCAATTCTGCAGCATCATCAAACATTCTGAACCATTCTCAAATACCAATCAACCACACTTAACCACTAATTATTCATCACTACATATCACTACTAATATCACTCTTAACCACCATTAATCCTCTACCCATCCCCATTTCCATGGCTTCAAAACATCTCACCGCCCCTGGGCGGCTCTGGACCTGGTGGGTGGGAAGGGTTTCTGCTGCCGCCAGAGCCGTGCCACCGCCGCGGCGCGGGGGACCCAGGAAGGCAGCTGGGCATAGGAGAAACGCTTCTCCTGCGAGTCGGAGGGTTGTGGATGTCAACATATTAGGCTTTGTCTGAGTGGAAACCCCCTAAATCCAATGGTTAATCATGATTTTCCCTATTCAATGGCTATATTTGAGGGTACACCCATATGGATACCCAGCTTTACGAACATCAAACAAGTGACACTTGAGGTATAAAATCAACCACAATGGGGATCTTCATGGGGCGGAAACATAGTGATGTAACTTTCGGAACATCGGGACAACATTGGGAATGAGGTTGTAACAATATTATATATATATATATGGTTTGTCTGAAAATGGCGAATACATGGAAATACCCTCAATTGGGCATCAAATAGTGGTGAAAAACGATCATAGACCCATGAAATTTGAGGGGTTACGCACTGCGAAGTTGGAATTCACCAGGAGAAACACCATGATTCTGGCAATGGTTCAACAATTGGAAAATTACCAGCAAGATGAAGATTCACCAGAAAAAATGCAGGTGTATATCTTCAACAATAGTAAGTAAATGGTTGTAGATTCTATTAATTGATATTAATTGGATGATCAACCAGTTCATATGAGCCACCATATCTCCATGAAAAAATGCTTGGTCTGACCGTTTGAACTCCATTCAGCAGGGCTAGGCCGCCCTTGGCATCCTCGTTGAACGTCTGAATCTCAAGGTCGATGCCATCGTAGACGGAGGTCTTTTTTTGGCCCTGAAAGCCAGGATTTATGGTTTTCATTGGGGTGGGTTTTATGATTAATTAAACGACATTAGGGAATCATGGTCTAAAACCACGACATATACGTAGTATTATATTTAACATTGTGTATATAATATATCCAAATATGTCTTAAACATATAGAGGTTCATGAACTATTGGTTCTTGACAATTGATGTTTACGGATTCTGGGGTGTTTGAGTGAAGCAAGGTGGGAATGGTATGACACCATCTTGATAATGATTATCACTCAATTAGTAAGTCATGAACTTTCACAACAGACCAAGTCAGTGGACTATGTCAAGTGGTACATAGTCAAAAAATGTGGACCTGGAAACATATCTATTGATTTCAGTTGCATCAAAACTGGCGTCCAAAGCAAACTCCTTTTGCAGGAATATTACTTGAGGGATAAATCCCATAAATCTAAGGTGGAATTCGGAAAGGATGGATTTTGTTCAAACTGATTTCTTTTCTAGACCGACATCTGCAGGTTCCATGCTTCCCATTGGAACAAGATGCTGGACGAAACTTGATGAATCTAACTATGTCGAGGCCTCTGACAACCACGCGCCATATATAATGTATGTATATATATATATATTAATTTTGATGGTCGACCAAAAACAATCCACTGGCGCCGTGTGCCCCATCATGGAAACTGACGAGGTTGTTCGGGAAGGCCAGCGATGCGTTAAAGACTCAGTATCTTGCCAAATCGAATACTGTACTGTAGGCAGATCTGTGCAAACACCCATATCTTCCAGCTTCTTGCCATGATATGGTTCTTCTACAACCAGTCGCACCATTCGTGCGGCGGGATTCTGTTTCCGTTTCATCCGTTTGTCTTTATCAGTCGCAAAAATGCATGTCGCGGTATCTTCAAACATATTAAGGTCATTGGGGATAACCCTTCCAACTGTTGGTTGCTTGAGCATGGTTTACATCCATTTGAATCACTTACCTAAGTATACCTCAGTCCTCTATTTCGTTCCGTGCATCTCCATCAAAGTCAGGACTTCCTCTGGTGACGACCCCAGGACAGGCTGCCTGCATATTGGCGAAATCCAGCGGTTCAAGCAGAGCTTGTCCTCCCTGCAAGCCTTCCACCAGACACTCGGCTGAAGTACCGGAGAAAACGGGCAAAGATGAGATGTCATTCTTCAATAAAGGGGTCCCCCTTAAATGATCAAATGGATACTTTCATATATTTTCCCATTCCAATGGCAATTGTTTAAAAGCATAGTGTTGCCTTTGAACCAGTTTTCCTCTCTTTGTAGGCAATGTTTGCACAAATGACACACCCATATCAAGACTTTTGGAGTAGACAGCATGCGGCACTGGTACTGCAAATGTCTCAGTTTGCTGAAGGTTCACCTGTAAAGGTTTACTGTATTTCAGGCATTTCAACCCTCCATAAAGAAGCCAAATTAATCGAGAATCCAAGGTCATCCCAAATTTACACCCAACAATTCTGTCAGGCAAGCTGAAGAAGCTGGAAAAAACCAGCGATTGTCTTGGGAAATCATCCTCCAAAAACTACACCTTTTGGGACTGGATGACCCCATGGTGATGCCAAGACGCGCAAACTGCACCAGCCAGAGTCGGGCCCCGTTCCCGTGAGACGTTGAAAGCACAGGCGATCCTCCTGCCCGAGGAAATGGCATCTTCATTGCAGCAGGATGATCATCCCATAATATGAACCCCAAAATAGCTGGGATTTATGGATGTTCATCCCACTAGAGTTGATAATAATAGGTATTGACCATGTTGTTGTTTCAATCACAATTCTCATTGGTTAAAGCTCAACTTTTATCGGTTTGAAATGTACTTAAAAACATCTGTGTTCAGCCCCATCTTTTCTGCGTTGAGTCATCATTTGAAAGGATGATTGATAGGATAGATATTGACAATGAATCCCATTCTCAAGACATGGTATGTCGGGTATGGTCATCCATCATACATTGGGAATTGACGCAGAATAATCGCCCAAATCCCTATGGAAATAGGTCGATGACCATCCCAAGGACTGGGTATTTAATCCATCTTTAAATCTCTGGACCATGGGTCATTTGTTATCTTTAAGAGGGGATCCCCCTAGAATCTACATGATCAAACAGTGATTTCCCAATGATATCTCCATGATATTTTCTTAGTTAAATCACCAGTTTTACTGGTTGAAACACATTTCTTAATAGTTACGCGACTAGATTCCCATAGATTCGCAAATCACCATTGGCCAAATCACCATCTTATATCTGAGTGTGTCTGAAAATAGGGTATACCTGCAATTATAGCCATTTAATAGGGAAACTGATGATTAACCATTGAGTTTCTTGGAGGTAGCATCGAACGGAGATGGGGTCTGAAAATCATGGTGAATCACCATTAGATATGAACCAATATCGAACCACTGAACCACCATGTTTCCAATGGATTGGTTTAAGGGAAAATCTAACAGGAAACCATGGTTTTTCCTATGAAATATGGAGGTTTCCTGCAAATTTTCCCCTAAAACCAATCCAATGAGTCTTGCAGCTGAAACCCGCAGCACCTGGCGTTCCATCTCTCGCACTAAGGCGCCAGTGCTTAGCCGCTCCTGAGGCGACAAAAATGGGTGGTTTCACCCAACAAAAACGATAGTTTAAGCACTAAAAACGGTGGACTTAACCATATTTCACCAAGAAAATTGGCATTGAACCCAGAAAATGGAGATCCAACCAAGAACAATGACGGTTGGACTATTAAAAATGTAGATTCCAAGGCTGAATGGCTTGGTTCTGTTTGGAAAAAGGGCAGGAAAGCAATGGATTTTACCAGCAAATATGAGGTTTTCCTGCAGCTTTCTCCTTCATCCATGTCCTGGAATCTAGATTCAAGCCGGGCACACCCAAGTTTGACCCATTGCATACCCAAAAGTGATTTAGAATAAAAAATCATTTGGGGAGAAGAGTTTCTGGTCATGTTTGCATCCACTATACTAGGATGTGCGTCCAAGTTGGCATCCATACACAAGTGGGTGAATACCCTGTTTCTGCCTGGGTGGCCTACCCATGACTACTAACCGATTGCCCCACTAAATGGCGCTCCCTATTCTTGAAAGTTTTACACCCATTTTATCCTACGTACCGTATTCGTAGCACGTCCAAGTATTCCTGGTTGGTGAATTTAACCCATCTTAAAATATGAAGGTCATTTGGCGTCATCGTCATGAGTAGGCTGGAAAACAAGGTATAGTTGAAATCGCCAACCAGCTATTTGTCTATCCCCAAAATCACTATACAACATTTTATCATTTTATCCTACCCATTTTTCCAATGCAATAACCCTCAAGTGTGCCAGTAAGGAAATTCTTGACTACCCTAAAGTAACGTCCACCATCTATATCGATCATCCTCTCGAAAAAGCCATGGGTTTTCCATATCCTTTTTGCATGTTTACCCCAGGATACTCATTTTGCTGAGGCCAACTCCACCTTGGAACTCCGAGACACCGCAAGAGCCGGAGAAGATGTCCTTAGGCAATCGCCAAGGGAAGATGTGCCCATGTGTGGCTAGGACTGAGCAAAATGGCGATTGAACCAAACGGTTTTTTGGTTTTATCAGCAACAATGGGAATTGATAACCAACACAAATAGCGATATATCATCAATCCAACAAAGCCGAGGGTGTAATCAAGAAACAGTTAGCAAGAGCCAACAAAGTTTAACCACACCCGAAAACAACTAGCATAGCAAATTGGGAAGCTCCAATTCATTCCAATTCTGCCCATTGGATCTTTGGATCCCGATCTCAGAGATCGGAGGCCCGGTTTCTCAATGGTTGGCTGAGTGAAGAATCCTGGAACTGGCGCTAGGAAAGTGTCCCGCCCATGATCCCCTGATATGACGTGGGAATTGCTGGTTTCGGAATAGCTGTTCCCAAGACATGAACTTGGGAACCCCTCTATCCTTGGGATATAGGAAGCCAAAGAGCCTAAACATTGGGAATAAACTTCCCCCGGTGGAAACCAAGAGATACCGTGAAAATATCGCTGGACGATATAGGGATATTGCGACAACCCCTTGACTTGAATACATGTCTGCAATCTCTATGACTAACAGGGCACATCAGGCCACCGAGCCGAGGTTCTCACATTTTTCACGCACCAAAATGCCACCTTTGCTTCTCCCACCCGTCACTTGCCAGATATTGCTTGGACGCTCCAGCACAGATTCCTGCGGGTCAGTACTGGGATGACGATACCATTCGCTTGTTGGTAACTATGGTTACGGCATGTTGTAATCCAATTGTGACAAAAATCTTGTGGGTTCGGGGAGTGCATGTGTTACCAATCGCATCCAATCGCTGTTTCTGACGCCGTGTTCCGTACGTTTTTCTTGGATTCTCTCTTTGATGATCATTCACATATGGACAATCGACCCAAGTTCAATGGATTATCATCAATTGTTGTCACAACATTGCCATAATTCTCGTGTAAATCCTGCCCTTTTGGACAAACATAACTCATATTGTTGGTTATAGATCCTACAAGTAAAAACATTCCACAACATGTTACCATAAAAAGGTTGATTTGATACACCACTGTTGGACAAGGCGCGCCACATTTTGGGGTACCAAACCTGTCTTGTATTGTTGGCAAGGGGAAAAAAAAAATCCGATCGTACCATCCCGTTCTTGTTGGGTTTGTAGCCCCCTATCAGCTTAAAACTTGAATGGATTCATCCCATCGACAATCAATATCAGCAAGGGGATCATTTTCGACACCAAATCTGGATCAATTCGGACACCAAATTTGGGGATCCGAAACGGACCTGGCGACTGGGGACCTACCGATCCCTTTTCCTCAATATTGTAACGTTTGCTGTTTGAATCCCATATTATATCCAATCATGTCCCATTAATTATATTCCCATCAAATGGTTGGTTTCCTTCCCAATATTGTTGATATCCCATCATATTCATCAATAGTAGCATTATGTAGCATTCTTAACCATCAGTATCATCATCCCTGACAAAAATTACTTTACTTCGAGTAATCCCCACCATGAGACTTTCTTTGGCATATAGTGTGATTTCAGCTATGTTAAAATCTAGTAACCCTCACCTGGCAGGTGGGGAAAAAAACACTGTTACCAACCAGATTCTCCATCATTCGCCAGGTTTTACCCTCAATTTTGCTTCCCCCACCATCCCCTTCAGGGCCACCTTGAGCCATCCTTCCTGCGGCCCCAAGCCGCAGAGCCGTCGGAAGCGCACGCCGCGCTGCGCTTCGCGACCCAGCTCTTCCAGCAATGCGCCTGCGGACGCGCAAAGCCAGTGTTAAACATAGGGAATAACGTGGTAGACCCAACAATAAACCTACTATTACTTTTGGGGGATGATAGTCACCAACCATTTATAGTCTTTTTTTTGGGGGGGACAGGGTTACATAGTGAATATATCATGAGACTAATAGGGTTACATCATGGTAAATCATAGTAGAGAGTTGTTAATAGTTAATAGTGGTTGACAATGGTGAAGAGTAAGGTTTTCGATGTCAAATAGTGGTGGCTAATGGAAACAAATCATGTGAATAATTGTAAATCGTTAGTGATAATGGTTGATTGATGGTTAAGTGATGTTTAATAGTTGTTATGTAGCTGATTGTTGATAGTGTTTAGTCACAGTGAATAATTGTTAATACACTGGTAAATAACTGTGGATAGTGGTGAATAAGGGTTTACCATTATAATCCATTATACCATTGTTACTAGAAGGATGTAATGGAAAACAATTGTGAATACGTGTTAAATAATGGCAAATAATAGTAAACTGTCTTGAATAATAGTTCATAATGGTCAAAGAAAAAATTGATATAATGGTAAACACCGCTTGAGACAAGCCCAAGTCAAAGTCCTTTTGTACCACCCTTCAATTTTCCCGATGTCAAACCCCAATTCTACCATATCCATGTATCATTCTAGCACCCCCAAAAAGATGCAGAAAAGTAGAATCCTACTAAAATCTTGGCAAACTGTACAGTATCTATATGGGGGTTCCTAAAATAAGGATACCCCCCAATCATCCATGTATAGATGGATTTTCCATTATAAACTATCTATTTTGGGGTACCACCATTTTAGGAAACCTCATAAAACCTCCATTTCTCTCCATATAGTGTTTTCCTGTCTTTCTGGGAGTTGCTGTCTAATAACCCAACCCACTTTGGACTTCTTTTGGTGTCCCGAATGGTTGAGGCGCCCCACCGGGCCTGTGCTGAGCCTTCCAACAGTGGAGTCGGCCAAGCCGTCCTGAAACAGAAATGGAGGTTTTGACAGCATAATCCCTGAACTTGTTGATGAAATGAGCATTGAAATGGACAACTCATCCAGATTTTGAAGCGGGATTTTTCCTATTTTTCCATCCATCTTTGATATTTCACTAAGGAAACCAGCTGATGACTGCTCGCCCCAGTTGAATTTCACCTGTTTCACCGTTTTTTTCTGTAAACTTTGGGGGGTGTAGTCCATATCAAAATCAGGTTAAATGGGGTTGATGTGGAAATTTAAATGGCAAAACGATTCTATGGATTATGTAATTGCTGATCTACCAGTATAATCTCACAATCCGTCTTTTGGCTGCTTAACGGCTAGCAGGTGGCCTACCTTCTAATATATACAAAAAGTTGGTTTCTGCATCCCAACTGCAGAGATATCACTGATATTGCCATAAAACCGAAGAATTTGCGGAGTTCTAAACATCTATAAACTTATCAACTAAACCCATCCTGGCAAACTCACCATCTCAGTTGTGCAAATCTCCGCATTTCTTGCAGATGAAACTCCGACTACCCGTTCCGTCTGCGCCCAAGTGGCTGTGCGCACAATGACGCCACCTTTCTCTTCGCCTCCTACCACCTGCTGAGCTGAACTTTCGGAGACAATACGCAGGTCGGGGTATAGCCTATAGCCATTGTCGATATTGATCATTGATGCTGATTGTCATTTTAATAATGATTATCAGGATGATCAATATGGCCTTGTCTGGAAATAGTATAGCCCAAAAACCAACCGGTGAAGAATAATGGCCAATAATGATTATAGTTGTTCATGATCATTATGGTTAATAATATTCAATAACAATGACCAACAATGATTTGTTGTATCATCGTCATTGTTAGTAGTGTTTCAGAATTATCATGATGTTGATAGTGCTTAGCCAAACCATTGTCAACAACATTAATGATAGCATCCTTTTAATGAATGTCATTGTTAACTTGTTAACAATGATTAGGAACCACTATCAGTATATTGGTGCCAATACCTTCTTGCGATGAGACATTCTGATGCTTGACTTAAACAAAATAATGGCTAAGAAAAGATACCCTGCAACAATGAAGACGACGAGAAAACCGACAACTACAACATACTATTTACAGCTCATACTAATTCAAGCTGGGTGTGATACTTCTCTTGGTATGTTTCACAGAAGGCAGCCGAAAACCGAAACATACATCAGGCGCTTTTCCCAGTACCCATACATTAGACAAGGAAATGCAGTCGTGACCATGGACACCATGGCAAGAATGGACCTGTTGTGACCATGGCAATATGGCAATGCCTCTCTATGAGGATGACATTTTGCCGTCTGTTTTGGTAATTCTATACGTACATTGTAGTGAAGATGGAAATCTGTTGTGAACCACCAGCCCCAATTTCAAGAAACCCTATCTAGAGGGTCAATCAATCTCATCCCTTTAAAATTGCCGTGAACATACCCTCTGGTAAACGTTTACATAACTATGGAACATCACCATGCTACTACAGGGAAAATCCATAAAAATCTATGGCCATTTTTCGCAAACTGTTAGGCAATACCAGAGGGTAATGGATCCAATCGATTCAAACAGGTTTTCCTTCAGCGAAGCACCTCCCAGAGGCCGCCCATGGTGAGATGACTATTTAGTGCACCATGGCGACGCGAGTTCTGCGATGTCGACAAAATGAGATGACCAATGATTGACCAATGAAAGAATGGTTCTCTCAACTAAGATGTCATACAGAACCAGTTTGGAAGATGACAATACTCTCTTCTGAACACGGGTGATATATTGAGATTTAGCCAGCAGATTTTTTTAATTGCACAAGCCATGATGGGCATGCTCCAGAAACAAACATACAGGAATATGATGGAGCATTTTCGATTTGAAACCCAATCGCACTGGATGTCCGCCACCTCTTTGGTTGAGGGGTGGCTGTGCTGCCAATGGGTTAGGTGAACAATGCATCTCAACCTTCCAAGCCTTACATCTTGATATGTGCAGATGAACTGTAGAAGCCTGCGCGATTGCATTCAGGTGATGTTCCCTTTTTAATATTGAGCAACATGTAAGTTGGATGATAGGAATCTCCTAAAAGATAGAACAGTAATTTGCCCTTATCTTACCCTCCAGTGAACTAACATAACTATGGAAAATCACCATTTTTAATGGGAAAATCCACTATAGATGGTCATTTCCAATAGCTATGTTAGTTTACCAGAGGGTCATCAGATTTTGCTTTTCTATCTTTTTAGGTGTTACTAGAAACTGACTAGATTGGGATTTCATTCAAAAGAGAGGGGAAACAGCCCTGAAACTGCTGCCATGCCGTTTCAAGCATATGCTGGTCATGTACCATCTTCCCATATGGCTAACCAGTACCACCCCAAAAATCCCGGGCATCGTTGGCGATCATCGCCTGGAGATCATCCAACATGAAACAGGTTGGGATTCAACCCTCCCCAAAAGCGACCGTTTTTTTTGCTGAGTATTCTTCCCAATTGTTTATAACAACAAAAATCAGCCATTAAGATAACCAAGCGTTTGGGGTTCATGCAGCAGTTTGTATCTACATTTCTATCCGAAATCATTGGCCAATTTTAGATACTCTGCCAAATAATTTCTTATTATTAGTAGATCATATAGCCACATTTGTAGAAAACAAACAAGCTGTATTGAACTCATCACATTTCCCTTCACTGGTTCAGCTATATACCTAAGTACATACACTTTTCTTTGATAAATTCCTCAAATCTGTTGGGACATTTCCCATTAAAACCCTTCACCCGTTGAAGTTTACCTCAGATGTACCCAGAGGCTCCCTGCTGCCTTTCCAAGACTGGCCTCGAAAGACCTGGCCGCGTTTCTTTTCATCCAATCAAATCACTGGAAAGAATGGGTAAATTCAATGAGGCATTGACGATGTTCGAGATGATTTGATCAAAAAAAAACGAAAAGGGCCCGACAGTTGGATCATCCGCAGTTGGAAATTTGAAGAAAGCACAGACAAAACAGGGGACGTTGATTTCACCCACCTGCAGATTGAACCAACAAACAGGATACACATGGAAGCAGTAAAAGCGTTTAGATTCATAGAGCACAAGAGGGAGATCATCCAGAGATAGCTGGAATATATTGGCATCAGGGTCAATTCAATTGGATGGGGATATTGGAAACGTTGCCATCTTTTGTTGGGTTTGGTTTGGGAAAATTAAACCCATCAAGTTCACCAACACAATCCATCCTTCATGGTCTTGGAAACAAGTTCACCCAAATTGCCATTGATGATGATGATGATGATGATGATGATGATGATGATCATGATGATGATGATGATGATGATGATGTATGATGTATGAAATATATTGAGGAAACGTTATCATGAAACCAATTCTGGCCAAAACAGTCGAACATGGACGTTTTCATGCTCGCAACGTGGTGACGAATGGATTAGGTCCTCATTCTTGCTGGTAAAACAGCTAAAATCTACTCCAACTGGTAGATTCCCAAAGGAAAATCACCGGAAGCAAACTCTGGTGACTATGGAACACAGTAGATACCCAACCCAAAAGTGTATCTTTAGCAGGGTACCAAATACTCTCCGATATAAATTGCTAAACATCCCCCCAGTTTCACCAAACCAGTCACCAATCAGTTTACCAGCAAATATCCATGGAAAATGGATGAAATTGCCCCATTTATAGCTGATTTACACCTTATACATGGTGATTTTCTATAGCTCTCTTAGCTTACCAGAGGGTATCTTTAGTTTACTCAGATATAGCCAGGAAGATATTCAACAATCCTTGCTGAATATATACCATTGAAGTGATGGCTTTATCATGCTTCATCCCTATCCCGCGGATCGCCCGGAAGAGCCAATCATCCACCACTCCGAGGCCTGGTCTTTGTAGAAACCGCTGCATGGAAGCCATCCGACGTTGCAAGCGGTTGAGGGGCCGAGGGGATCTGCTAGAAATCTTGGGAAGTGTGGATCAAAGTATTCCTAAACAGCCAAGACATTCCCTGGAATATTTGCCTGCCTTTTTTCTATGATCCAGGTTGGAAGACATGACTCTGCTGAAACGCCGTTTCAAATGTCGCATTGCAAAGACTTGCAAGATATTCAGTGCATTGGTGGCTACACCACTCATGCATCTTCCAGATTTTTGGTGCGGTTGTGTATGTTAAAAAAACGACAAAAGAAGGCTGGAGCTGCTGGTTTGACTAAGTATGGATACCTCACGACTTCGAAATGACTGCGGATTTCATCCAAGTCACCTTCGAAACTCATAGCAGGAATATGATCTTGATGGTTTCAATCCTCCACAAGAAACACCGGCGAATGATCGTCTCATATTTTTCAGAATCACCTCCCAAAGGGTCCCAAAAGGTCCGAGTGGATCCAAGACATTCCACCAAATTCTTGGGGCGGGATGTATTCATGTGAATCAGGGTAACAGGAATATCCTTTGTGGCTGGTTTTGTTATATCTGTTTGGCACTCACTATGAATTAATCATTACGACTAAAAATGTTGAAAGGGACCATAATATAATATATATATATATATATATTTATATATGTGTGTATATACATATTACATATTCATACATATTCAACCATTTCGAACCATTCCTGTCAATCATTAGCCATGGGGTCCATCATTGCTGAAGTTCCAAACCGTTCACGCTTCTTTGTTCCGTGGTCGAGTTGCTTGTCAGGCGTTCGAAAGACCCCGCGTATGTGAAGGGGGTGAAATGGATGCAACGCTCTCTGCAGGATATCCTGCAGGATTTGTGGCTTCTTTCGTTGATATCTTTGTTTATTCTTAGTTAATCAAACCTGGGCTGGGAAATCAGATTTATTTGGGGAAATCGGGAACTCATCGACACTTTTTTCATATGTGACTTATGTGTTTATGACGGATTTTCCAACTTTCCAGCTTAGATTCCCTGGAGGCATGAAATATGTTCTGCTGCATTGATGTTGCATCATGTTGAAGAAATATCTTGAGAGGTCCCTTGGTTCTTGCATGTTATTTCTATATCTTGAGTTTGAAAGGATTTGGCACACCCAACTTTGGCTTGCCTGGAGACCGCAAATACATTTTTCAGAACGGACTAATGAACTGTCTATGCCCATATGAGCCTCTCTACAGGCTGAATTCAATAGTCAAATTCGATAGCGCAACAAACATGTTGTAAAATAAGATTATCGTGAAAAAAACACCATGGACCGTGGCATCCAAATGTATATCCTGCACTTCCTGGGGTTCCCTGCTTTCTGTGTTTTCTCAAACTCAGGCCCTCTGAACTGATTCTCGGAGTACCAGTCATGTGTGATTCCCTTTTGTCAAATTCCAAAGCTAATGTGGCAAACCCAATCCAAAATCATCACCTCATCCTTCATTTTGCAGCATGTTCCAAAAACCTCAGACAAATGTTTCAAATGGGGCTAGTAAACTCGAGACCCACGATGGGATCGAATAGAATCATAGCCGGGACGATGAATCAAGGAGTAGCACGGTTAAAACATGCAAAAACATGCAAAAACGGCTGCCATGGAGTTGTATTGTGTTTTTCTAGAGGACTAAATAAGACCACCAATTTGTTTTGGTCATGTTACAGTCCTCATTGTGCATTGTTTTGCTGCGTCACTTGTGTACCAACTTCCATCGGATCGCTGTTCTTAAATCTTATCTCTGGTCGCGGTCTGTCCACCCTTCTGGTGGTCAAAATCAAAGCACACCTGAATTGACTAGCTGGTCGCATCCCAAAGAATTTGACTCTTGTAACATCTGGCAACACGGGTGATGGCTAGTCTTTGATATCCTGTAAACAAATGATTTGGAGCTGAGTATAAAATCGTCCACTATGCAATCAAAAGCTATTCTCACCTACCCTTCACCAGTTGGTTTGCAAAGCAAATACCCAACTTGGTTGATCCTTTCCCCCCAAATACTAGACACCCCCACAAACCATGGTTTAGTAGGGGATTTAGAGGTACTTGGGACCATTTAGGCGATGTTTAGGGGGATGGGATTCATATCCCCTTCTTCTATGGTTCGAATCCCAGTATTGATACCCTCTGGTAAACTAACATAGCTATTGAAAATGGCCATAGAAATAATGGATTTTCCCATAAAAAATGGTTATTCTCCATAGTTATGGTAGTTTACCAGAGGGTACATACCTTCAACAAGTCGGTTTACCAAGGTTTGAAAGCATCCAAACGCCCTCCTGCTGCTGTACAGAGCACTGCTTCCGGGGTGTGTGGCCGCGCATGACCACCCCATCAAATGGCGCTTCTGAGCGCTCCGGTAGAGCCAGCCATCAGTTGATTGCTTCTACCTCAAACCCAATCTTTGTCGGTCCTAGAATTGTTTGAAGGGAACATTCACAGGAACGCAGCGCGTTTGTGGAAAAAAACATTTTTGGTGATGTTTGGTGTAGATTTTCCCTCCATCAAACTAAGCAGTTGAACCCAATCGATTTGTACCCCCCAACAAAATTACCACAAAATATCGTAAGATACCTGGCCATTAGGACCTTAGAAAAGAAACCTTGAAGCTTCAACAGCACGCTGGCTGACGCACTGAGTTGTCAGAGAGCAGTGGTTCGCTGTTTCAACAGCAGTGTCTTGTCGCGCGAAAATCATCACACTTGCATTCTGATTGGTGGTTTCAATACGTTTCAACGCCCCAGGATCTTAGTCATCAAGATCTAATCCCTCTTTGGGATGAAACAAAGATGTGAAACCACACCATGAAACCACCAGCATGGCCAAGGGCGATGGGAAACCGGGCGCACATGCTTGTGTCGACCAGAAACGCAACCGCGACCAGTTGAGATGGTTTTTCGATGTTGATGGGTGAAAATGTGGCAATGGGTCAAGTCATTTGGGGTACCAATGGACCCACAAATTTGTTGATTTCTTTGGGGGTCTAATAGTTTTCACCATTTTTTGACCCATCTTTATGTGAGAACTGGATGTTTGGCATATGGGGCGTCCAAATTTGTTTCGCAGAAAGGTGTAACGGACCGCAATATCATAGGCTGCAGCCAGATATGATCATGGGGGTGCAACTATAACTGGGGAATTGCATGGAATTGCTCAGTTGTTGTTTGGGCTTGCAAGTTTCAAAGCTGATTCACTGGAATTCATGGCTATAGTCCTAGCATCTTCTAGCATGCTGCAACCAATATTATTCATCAGTTTTTCCCCTTCAGAAGCGATGCAAAAATCTGGTCGGTGGTCTCAACCCCTCAGTTCCAAACACGTGTCATTGGGAATCCTCATCTCAGTTCTATGGTGACTAAAGACCATATTTGATTCCACCAATTAGTAGCGGTTTCACCACCACCAGCCACCAACATTAGTCACCCATTCTAATGTTGATGGTTTTCCCGACGGGTTATCATAATCTCCAATAAATTGGGTAGTGTAAATCCCTCCAACAAATCATCAACCAACCATCATTTATCAACTATATCCCAACTATATCTAACCATCTTTTGATAGCTGAATCCCTATTTAATCAATAGTTGATATTCCCAACTATGAATCCTATAAATCAACTATAGTTGGGAACTATTGAAATTACTTAAAATTCCTATAATAGGGAACTATAGTTATTCAATATTCCAGGCTTTTTTTGTTTACCACCATCTCTGTCCTGGTCGGTACATTGAACTCCTGGTCTCAAAAAGTTCTGGCTGGATCTGACGTCCTTCGTGGATCGACATATCGAGAAGCCGCTAGCCCTTTGTGAACTGCCAAAGGAACTGTCAAAGACAAATTCAGAAGGGTTATAATGTTAGTAGAGCAATAAGAAACCACCCATGTTTTGATGATTTATACCACCCATTTATGGAAGACTTGGGTATGGTTTACTATTGCTGTAGTAACCAACCTTACTACCCAATAGCAGGGTTATACTACTCAGTAGATGATTCAGAAGGGCTACATACTACCCAATCGATTGAGGATTATCATAACCCATCAACCATCAGAAACGGATTTTCCACATATTTTTTTGACACTGCTCAAGTCATGGATGTTCTGGTTTTGAACAACAGTTAAACGACTAGGGAAAAAAACATTAAACACAGTAGATCTATAGATGAACCGATAGATGTATCTAGTTTTGAAATACGTACATCAACTTGACCCATGACTGAAGATATGTGTTTGTCCGAAAATGCAGGACCTCAGAATTTGATAGTGAATCATAGTTAATCATCCCTTTCCTTCTCAATTTTTGCCCCTTTATATCCTTTTATGAGAACCCCCCATATGTAAACTCATCCATGGTCTTCGATCCACATGCAGCGTCCTGCTTGGCAGGATCTAGCCTCAGACGTACCAGCCGCAACGCGACCCATGCGACCCATGCAGTTCTGCAGGTTCGCCACGCTGTTCACACCCCATGCGAGCCCGGGAGCCCTAAAAAAAACGGGAGTCAAATCCCAAGATCCGTACCATCAATGGCCTCTTTTCTGTCGTTTACATGAGCTGAAACAGGTGAAGTCTATGTATTCAGAGAATTTCGTATAGTCCCTTAAATGACTCGGCGTCCACATCACTGAATTCGTGTGTACATGTACACATACACAATACATAGTGCTTGTATATCCGCCGACCCCAGCCTACGGCAAGGGGGAGCGCGCCAGAGAAAAAGGGCACCAGCGGGTTGGCTCAGAAACCAGCCGTTTCCTTTTTTCTAGGGNATCCGCCGACCCCAGCCTACGGCAAGGGGGAGCGCGCCAGAGAAAAAGGGCACCAGCGGGTTGGCTCAGAAACCAGCCGTTTCCTTTTTTCTAGGGATCAGAAGGTAACGCGCCTGCCAGAGCTCACTTTGGACCTGCTGGGCGCCTTTTCTTTTCTTTCCCAACGACAGCGGTACGGAGCCACTTCCTTTCCTTTTTTTTAGGGCTCAGAAGGTATTGAAGCATTGCTGACACCACTACTGGGAATATTTGGGGATATTGATGCATATATTAATGTAAGCGCCTCCTACAAATCACTAAGAGATGACTTATGGAAATCGAAGGGCGCCTGTGTCCGGTCACTTCCCCCGGGCCAACTTGTGGGCCAGGAAAGGGAGCCACTTCCTTTCCTTTTTTCTAGGGCTCAGAAGGTAACGTTAGACACCGCGGCCTGTGGCCTGGAGGTTCCAATGGCGCCGCTTCTGTCCCTCAGTGCCATGGTGTTTTGCCGTTTCGGAATCGCCTGCTAGGAGCTCATTTTGGACCGTTAGACACCGCGGCCTGTGGCCTGGAGGTTCCAATGGCGCCGCTTCCGTCCCTCAGTGCCATGGTGTTTTGTTGTTTCGCAAGCGCCTGCCACGAGGTCATTTTGGACCTGCTTTGCCCCACAGGTTTCCGAAAGGGCCCAGTAAGACTTTGAGCTAGATGCCTTTTTTTTTAACGAGAGCCTTCCCAACGACCGCGGTAAGGAGCCACTTCCGTTTCTTTTTTCTACGGCTCAGAAGGTAACGTTAGACACCGCGGCCTGTGGCCTGGAGGTTCCACTGGCGCCGCTTCCGTCCCTCAGTGCCATGGTGTTTTGCCGTTTCGCAAGCGCCTGCCAGGAGCTCATTTTGGACGTGGTGAGGAGCCACTTCCGTTTCTTTTTTCTAGGGCTCAGAAGGTAACGTTAGACACCGCGGCCTGTGGCCTGGAGGTTCCACTGGCGCCGCTTCCGTCCCTCAGTGCCATGGTGTTTTGC
>BGPT01000668.1:102951-113344 GCA_003297045.1 Symbiodinium sp. clade C Y103
ACGTATCTCTCCGACGTCAAGCACGTGCGCTTCGAACTTCACAGTCTTGCCGCCAGGCTTCTCCATCTCATACAGATCAAAGAGACCCTGTCCGGCTTCGCGGTGCAAATCCCCATAGTCACAACCACAGACCCAAACAAACCAACACCAGCACAACACTGATTTCACACACATCNTCAAAGAGACCCTGTCCGGCTTCGCGGTGCAAATCCCCATAGTCACAACCACAGACCCAAACAAACCAACACCAGCACAACACTGATTTCACACACATCCTCTGTTGTTTTTTCCGGATCATCTACTACAATTCATCTTAGCCTACTCCATTTGAAAGACGTTCATGTCATGTTTCCCAAGGTGAGTCNCACACACATCCTCTGTTGTTTTTTCCGGATCATCTACTACAATTCATCTTAGCCTACTCCATTTGAAAGACGTTCATGTCATGTTTCCCAAGGTGAGTCGTCCAACTCAGCTGGCATTTGCTTCTCCATGCCCACCTCAACGGTCACCTCCTCTCGCGGCGCTGGTGCTCCGGTCCTTCGCTTCTTCTGCGGAGACACCATTGCCGCAAGCCGAGATCCAAAGCTGCCAACTCTTGAGGCTGCGACTTGGCATCGGATACGCTGCCATCCGTCCAAAAATGACATCAAACAAGAGGGCACATCACCAATACAAGGACATGAAGGCTNCAACTCTTGAGGCTGCGACTTGGCATCGGATACGCTGCCATCCGTCCAAAAATGACATCAAACAAGAGGGCACATCACCAATACAAGGACATGAAGGCTGAAACAGCCTCTGTAACTAGCTATGCTTTTCCGACTTTCTGTCCTGCCGTATCTTGGTATNAACAAGAGGGCACATCACCAATACAAGGACATGAAGGCTGAAACAGCCTCTGTAACTAGCTATGCTTTTCCGACTTTCTGTCCTGCCGTATCTTGGTATCGTGGAAGGTTGTGTTACTTGGCTATGGTTCAATCTCTGACAAACCCTTCACAGAAACTCCCCTGCCATCCGATGAACAAGCCATTCACTTCCATTGAATCCCTTTTCTCCTTCAACCGATCCGGTGCTTCCCAACTGCAGGCCTCCTGCACAATTGGATCCAACCTTTCCCGAGGGTCTTCATTTCTATCGCCTCATGCCAGGACGCAACGAGCCAGTCAGAGAGGAAGGTTCTGGAAAGCAACTGGATTGGGGCTACTCTTAGTCATGGTCCTCTCAATACACCAGGAAACAGGGGATGGTGGCTCATGTGATAGGATTTGATTCCTCTATCTTTTTGTCGTTCTGGATCTATTTAGTGACGCGTTTCCCAGCTGCAACCCTTCATGAGGTANCTATATGATGTTTCTGTACATAAACAACCCGATGGTTCCTTCTAACTATCAAAAACACGCACAATGACCCAATCAAATTTCCCAGTGCTTGAAGCTCATCTCGCACCAGCAGCTCTGCTTCGTGGAGCTTGCCACTCGTTGCAAAAGTATTCAGTCACATACGTGCGAAACAACCGGGGTCAATGACTACGACGTGGACAGACCTTAACAGAAATTCAAACCCTCAACCTTGTCATCTTGATGAAGGCTCCCCTCTGATAGGTACTTCTAAGAAGAGGCCTTTACTGAAGAAGCGAACCTTGCCCAGAAGGGAGTGAGCCAAACCAAGGTGAGTGAGATAAGCGCCAAAATGAATAGAGCTGTAACCCCAACCTGTTCTCAAACTATTACAACCTTACACATCGACAATCATGCTTATCGGTTACCAGCATACNGAGATAAGCGCCAAAATGAATAGAGCTGTAACCCCAACCTGTTCTCAAACTATTACAACCTTACACATCGACAATCATGCTTATCGGTTACCAGCATACTTCGAAAAAGGACCTTTTTCTCAAATGTTTGTCGACACTGTTGCCGCTTGCTTACCTCCCAGGGACTGAGGTTCCTGGCAAGCGCGACATCGTTCGGCGTCTCCACGTGTGCCGTAAGTTCGTCCGAGCCATGTTGCTGCTTAGAGACATGTTGTGGTTGCTGTTGTTGTTGTTGATGATGATGATGATGAGGATGCGGATGATGCTGCTGATGCTGCTGCTGATGATGATGATGATGATGATGACGATGATGATGATGCTGATGATGATGAGGATGATGATGATGAGGAGGATGATGATGAGGATGATGCTGATGATGCTGCTGCTGCTGCTGCTGCTGAGGATGATGATGATGATGATGATGATGATGATGATGATGATGATGATGATGATGGCCCCTACTCGCCGCCCCAGGGCCAACACCCCTGGGGTCGGCGGCAGNGATGATGATGATGATGATGATGATGATGATGGCCCCTACTCGCCGCCCCAGGGCCAACACCCCTGGGGTCGGCGGCAGGGGGCGGCAGCCCTTAAATAATCACACTATTAATTCCATATCATCCCACTATTCATCCCCAATAATGCCTGGTATCTTTCGAAATCCTTCAAAGCTTCGCCAAGAGTCGCCATCAATCGATTCATCAAAGAGCAGTGGTTGGACCTGAGCGACTTTTGGGGACAAAAAAAATAACTGGGATTACCGAGCTTAATGGTTCTGGATGGTTGACCTCCATGGTGGTACATGAATTTTTGGACCTCTTTGGTTTGTCAGTTTGACCTTTGTATACATATATATACATCTATATTGTGATTGATATCACAAGGGTAGCACCAAGAGTGAACACACTCACCAAGATGAATCAACGCTCAAAGATCCACGCCCTTTTGGACACCAAGCGCTCGAATCACCAAAGTCTCAAAGATGGAACAAGCTGAATAGCAAAATGCTAACGGCACCAACGGAAGCTGACCACAGCTTATATGGCTCCAAGTCTTGCGCCCACCTCTCCTACACCCTTGGCTGGCCTCAGCCTGAAAGACTGCAGAGAAANATGGCTCCAAGTCTTGCGCCCACCTCTCCTACACCCTTGGCTGGCCTCAGCCTGAAAGACTGCAGAGAAATGATATAGTCAAAGTGCCCATAGGGCAACCACTAAATGAGACCTGACCATCTGGAGTTGGTTTGCCTGCTGATATGATTTGGAATGGTTGCAGATCCTGGCATGGACAGTGTTCCATTCACACTATATATATATATACATATATACATATATATATAGTTTTGTCCTTCCAACAGCAAACTGTTGCTGTTTGCATGGCTGCACCAAATGGGACCCTTGTCAGAATTCCATGTCGTTGTCCAAGAGACATCCGCACCACATCCGGCAGAAGCTCCGGAGGGTCGTCATCGCAATACTCAACTCCCAGCTGCCAACCGCAGCGAAGGACGCACGGCACTCCTGTGATCGTCACATCGCTTTACGCTGGAAAAACTTTGACGAATGATGACCCTTCCGGCAATAAATCCATGGCTATGATACAATATGCATATAGTATGTACATGATATAATGTGTCCAGCAAAAACATGTCTGTATATCTACCTCTGGTTGATTTGATTTCATATAACATATCCATAGCCCAAAGACCAACTTGGCCCCTCAGATCATTCAGCTGGACTCTCCCGGAACCTGAATGCTCGTTCAAAAGATCTCGCCTTGGCGGCTCAACGAGGCAAGGGTCTGACATGAACCGCACAAGTCTGTTTCAATCAATTTCTGAAACCACACTTGGAGCGCAATTCGACTTGATAAGTAGATAGATATGTCTGTATGTATACATGTATATATATATATATGTATATTAATCGTCATGAGACAAAATTGGGGTTATCATCACGGTTTCATCATAAACCCAACAGCACCCCCAAAACATGTCACTTTTATCATCCATCAAGGAATCAAGGTACGTGACGAGCTGATTCCAACACTCCGCAGCTTTGTGCGTGAACTTCAAATCATCCTCCACCAGCAGGTGCCACTCCTTATTGGAGTTGGCAATTTCTGCCCAGGCCTCAACGGTACCCATGTTCAACAGCCATGCGTCAGTCCACTGTGAATCCTTTTGACAAATTTCTCAAAGTTTCCGAGCCTTCCGGAAAGAAAGCCAATTGGCAATCTGCTCTTGGAGCATGTCATTGTTGGCACAGCAGCATTCAGAGACCAAACCACAGCGAAAGCAGGGCGGAAACTTTGCCACCCGCCTTAGAAACACCCGGTGCTAACAGAAGATTTCTGGGAACGACAATGTCTGTGAAAATACCCCAAAAGAAGCTGGGAGGTGGCAACCAAATACATCTTTCTTTCAAATGGTTTCAAATGAGTGGCTCTATACTTTTCAAGCTTTGAACTTCTTTTTTTCATTCTTTCTCCAAGAGAGATACATCAGAACGTGCCACTCGTCACATCATATGGCTCCTGCTATGACTGCTGAAAGAACACTGCCGAGCAGCGGGGAATTGAACCATTTGAGAACCTCATCATCCTCTGGTCCAAATGCTTCGACGAAATGAGGGGCCGGGAAGCCCCAGCCTACAGCAAGCTCTATTTAGCTGCAGCACATATCACATGCATTCTTATATAAGTAGACCACCATTACATGTCGAGATTACCAGATTGCCAAATTTCTGAGACACATCTTTCGGACATGTGTACAGAAACTAAAGACACAAAGTCCGAAACTCAGCAAACTGCATCAAGGTCAAGTTGCGTGTCAACTCTTGCTCGGTATGGCGACGCCGAGAACTGCACGATGGCATGCTGACGCAAAAGACCTGAAAGACCAAGGGGTTCAAGAGGAGATACCAACTGGATCCAATTCATGTTGAGATAGCAGGAAATCTCTGGAAATCAACAGACATTTCCAAAAGTCAAAACTACAGAGCCACTTCTCACATCTTCTAACCACATCCATATTGCTCATCCGCCTCGCCATCAAACACTGCGCTGTTGCAACGATGTCCTTTCCTCACCGCCTGAGCGGAAGCCGCGGGCCACTCCCGGGCCACGTCCGGGGCCACCGCGGCCCGCCTCGTCGGCCTTCCCGGCCAACTCTGCCTGGAGCTGTGGGATGTCCATCTCCACCTCCTGTGAAACATGGAAAGAGCCGCAAAACGTGAGTCAAAAGTCGTTCAAAATGATTTATCGTTATTGTGCATGTATGAGTCTGTCTCACTATGTCTCACTATGTCTCACTATGTCTCACTGTTTCTCTTGTCATGGAATTGGACGGACTTGTGACTCTTACTCGCTCTCCTGCAGCAAAATTTCGTGTACCCGACTTCCGGGTCGGATTCCATTCGGGCCACGAATCCGCCTGGCCAATTGGAGTCGCAGTTCTTATCAGATCTCGCTGCTGCCTAGCTCCCGTGGCCTCTTTGGGCGTTCCCGTTTGCGACGTCGAAGTGCCCAAGACCTCAATAGCTGGCATGACTGGATATTCATCAGCCCCGTATGACTACATACAATTGTATAACATACCATTGTATAACTACATATATAATTGTGGGGGTTGATATGGTTTGAATATGTTTGAATTGTTTTGATCCATGCCCAGATTTCCCAGTGCTGTGCCTCTTGTCTTTCTAAAAAAATCTGGGATGCCCGCAAATGAATGATTCCATGTGCACAGACACTGCCAGATGCTGGAAAGCCATGCGCCTGAACAATGTTCAAATAGATTGAAAGGCTGCTGAGCGATTCAACATGTGTATTGGAATCAACCAAATCAGACATCCCGCCTCTGCCATTCAAGAGGCCGCCATCGTCAATAAAGCTAAGGACCAAAAAGGAACAAAAAATGCCAATCTTGGCCGGGCTCTTTCCAAGCGCAAATATGCGAAGTATGCATCTATTTCTTTATAGAGCCCAACTACGTGGTGACATAGAGTCGACTACAGAGATGCCAATGTACCGACAATAGCAACACCAGTTAACAGCTGGTGTTCAGTCGTTTATTCATGAATCCTTTTGAGCCACTGGCTTGAATATCCACTGTTTCACATCCCAAGCTGTCTGATCATTGACATCTGTGCTAGTGACATCAGAGAGCCTTGAACTGAAGCTGGAAGTCCAACCAACGAAAGCCTTATGGCAGAATTCATAGACAAAGATCTCCATCTGTTGCAGCCGTGAAATTGTTCAAGACTACTGGCGCCTAAGATGGACACGCTGGCACTGGCCGTGCTTTGCCGACCGCTTTGGCTTTCGCTTCAGGCAAGGCCTTAGAAAGTTGACCCCCTCCATCCCCCGAAGCCACAGATTGACATTCCAAGCACCGGGCAGGTGGTGTAGCTGCCGCGGGCAACCCCGGTAAGGATGCAGCTGGAGCAGGCAACTTTGGCTCTGCCTCAGAAAATCTGAAGATTTGTTGGGAATTCCCGACCCCTCGTCCCTGGATGGCGGCTGGGGCAGCTGCTGGCTTGAAAGGTTGGGGTGACCTCTGGCAATGGCAATACAGCTGAAACGTGGGCTGAGATGACTGAGACGGCTGAGATGACTGAGACAGCTGCTGGTTCACGGAGTTCACGCCTGTCATGTTGTGACCTCGCTGCACTCGGCTAGCCGAGTGTCGCAGGCTGCAGGAAACTCAGGGCCCCGCGTCGCATGAAGTTCAGATGCATCTGGTGAGTTACGTGCTCCAGTTCGATCTGCGAAGGACATGGTGCGGAAACAAAGACACAACAACCAGCGGAGAAAGGTGATGAATTCTATTGAAGTTCTAATGATTCTAATGTCTAATTTCTACTATCATGGCAATACGACTTCTTATCAAGCCATTCCAAGAGATCTTGCGACACTTTCGCTACTTCCAGAAATTTGCAGAGCCCAGGGGCTCTCCCACCTCTCCAACAAAGAAGTCCAGCACGGACTGTTGGAGGAAGGCCCGCCGCCTGCACGTGCACCACGTGAAGCACGTCGCACCGGCGACGCGGTCTCTTGCTATGTCAAGTTCCCTTGGACTCGGACGACAAATGATCGTCTTCCATTCTGATGCTCGCCATGGCAAGCCTGAATATGCGCCAAACATGGCATGCCATTGGGAAAATTGCATGTCTAATGAGAGAATCGTGTGTGTGTATATATACATATATATGTATATATATATATACCTGCAACTTCCTAAGGTGCAAAAAAACTTGTGTTTCTCAAAAAATAGCTTTTTCCCTGAAACTGTGATTTTTTTTCCAAACTGCGATTTTTGCTAATCATGTGTTTTTCTGCATTTCGGTGCTTTGGATCCAGTTCAATACTTACTCCTTGCAAGACACCACTGGGTGTTTGATGGCGGAAACATGCGAATACTATGTCCCACCTGACCTACTGAATTTGGCCAACCATTTGGCAAGACTAGACTGATGGTTTGTGTCATATTGTGGATTGAGATTGACTAGCTTGCATTTCTATGCAACATGAAGCATTCGGACGCCAAGCTACGTTGTCCATTTGAAACTGCGATTTTTGGCGGCGGAACTGCGATTTTCGCCGACGAAACTGCGATTTTCTGCGTGTTTATTTGAAGCATGTGTTTTTCCTAATTTACATTAGTCTTCAGCTATGTGACTATTGAAGCAACCTCACCAAGTCACTCAGGCCAGTCTGACCCCGCAAAAATGCTGAGAATGAAACAACATGCATTTGGAAATAGTTGTATGCCCTTTGAAGTCAAACAAGGGGCTGGCCATAGAGTAAACCGACGCCATGTACGGTTCGTAGCCCACAGCAGAGGTGGGAAATTCCAAACTCAAGTTTTTTCTTGAAACCATCAATTTTTATTGAAACTCAACATATTTTTGGAGTTTGACTAAACAAGCAAAAAATGTACCAGGAGGAAGTTTCAGGTATTATACTATTAATGGATGTCAATTGATACAAATGAGGGATTTTCCATTATCATGCTAAATACTGTTAGATTCTACCAGAGGATAAATAGCACAGCCATCACATCTTTTTGCCCAGCTGAGGACAGGTCAAAGTCTCCACATGTAGTCGACACGCTTCGTTGCACCTCGGCAACAAGGGAGAAGAAAACCGCTGCACTCGCGGGGCATACATGGGAGGCTTGCTGCGCTTCATCTGCAGGATCTTCGTGTCTGTGATTGTACCTGGGATGTGAAAGATCTGACAGAAATGGCTTCAAACGCTTGAGTTTCAAATCTCTGGGTCAAAGACAAAGCTACAAAGGCTAGGAAATGCCGTCGAACGTAGTGCCTCAGCTCGAGTGTAAATGCGCTCTGGACACAATAGATTGCAAGGATCTTTGGGAAGAAAGCTGGGCCAAAAGACGCAAAAAAAAGAGTAGACAATCTGAGGGTCCATTCTGTGACACTATGTGCTCTCCTGCTCCACTTTCAGACATCTCCAAGGGCTGTGCTCCAGCACACTGTACTTCCGAGCGTAGATACTGTTGCACACATCTGGGACGGAGAAGAGCGCACGCTCACATTTCCTTGGAACAGAGTCCGCGCATCAGCCGTGGGATTTGAAGGGGCCATGGGGTCACAAACCTAGAGATTCCACATTGTTGACACTTGCCAAAAAATGAACTAGCTATGGTCCGATGGTCGCTGATCTTGAGTTGTTTTTGTGGGATTCTTGAAAATCCTCAATGTTGACCCATCGCCACGTTTCCACTTGTTGAACCACAGGGTCGTACTCAAACCTTGAGCCTCCCGCACCACTCGTTGAAGAAGATTGGACATAGATACTGCGGAGGCAAGCCTCAGCCACCCCTCCGTTCTTCGGACGAAGCTGCGACCGGAGAATCAGTCGGCTCCCGACCGGCAAATCAGACCCGAAGGAGGCAGGAAAAGAAACTGCAGCCTGAGGCGGAGCCGGAGCTGCCAGCATTGGTTCAGCATTGGATGGCGAATTTTCGGGTTTGAAAATGGTGGGAAAAACCCACCATCTCATGGTTCATCATCATAGTTTCCCCTTGAATTGTGCTATAAATGGTTGGTGAATCAACCATTTCCATACAGACCCAAATGGGGACATTGACAACTGGGGTGACCAATTATGATCAAAAATTGGGTAGCGTTTTAGAGACATAAACGGATGGCCACTTTTTTGTATCCAAAACCATTCATGTTTTGATGGCCATCTCAATCTCTCAGATCAGTTCCCATTAGAATCCTACATAACCTTGGGCCGCCACCACTCAAAGAGCTTCTGCAGCATCGCCTGCGCTACATCAGAACCATCCAATAGGAAATCATCTATGAAAGATGAAAAATCATGAAAAATCCATTACCAGGTTAGATTACCAAAGGGTAGTCCAAAGTGGCTTTGTTTGAAAAGTGGGTATCCGCTCACTTATCCAATCTTATCTGAGTAGAACCTTTTTGAATCACCCAATGTTGATGTCGAAACAGGAAACAGCAAGACAACAGTTTGTCAGCAAGGTTGAGAAATTCCAGCACGTTCCAGCACTTTCCAGCCTCTGCAATACTGGCACTGAGAGCTGACGTACCACCCACCTGAGACTCTGCAGCTAGAACAATCTCAGATTGCTTGTTTTGAAGATGCAAGATTGGCTGTTCTTCAGCTGCAAAAACAAATAAAGCAGCTGATAAGATCGAGCGGGAAAAATCAAGTACACTTCCGAACACAAGGGTGTCAAACGTATTGAATTCTCAGGGCGTATATTGTAAAAATAGGAATGTCATACATCTACATACATCTACTACGGGACAGGTTTTACATGCAAAATCATTTGAGACCGAAGCATGTGCTGGACATGAATTCATCTTTGTTCCAGTTAATCATACATCTGTTGTAAGTTCACAATGAAATTTGTCAATTGAAATAGCTTGATCGGAATAAGCGTTCAGGTTTGCAAATCTTTTATATACTCAAGTATATTAAAGTTGTTCGTACCATCACCGGCCGGAGCTGTCAAGAAGAAAAGTGTCGTCTTTGGCCAGATCTGTTCAAAGTCACACAAAATGCAATTGAAACGGCCTCAACTCAAGAACTTGCAAATGCTGCTATCTGAAAAACCGAGATTGACCCATCACAAGAGTCCAAGCAAGCACAACGCAACAAGCATTCTGTGCTGTGAGTTGGTGCATGAACTAGGAGTCTCGCATATTAATTTCAACGAAGGCTCTCATGCAACCGGAGGCTGTCGAGGCAAAATGTCTCATCATGGGACCATGTTGCTACAACTACTTCACCTTTGTCACAAGAAATATCAAGGGCCTCTATTCAAGTTCGTACTTTGGCTAACATGTTTTGTGACACGTGGCGACAAGTACTTGCAGATGCTAGTTCTGACCAACTGCCACGGCCACGNAGCGTAAAGGGCTAAGTATTGTGGCATGGTCTGACCATGTACTTGATCCTCAGAGTTTAATTAAAAACTTTGGAATTCATTCAGCCGAAGGCTGTCTAGGGAAAATGTGTCATCATTGGACAATGCTGCAACATCTCTTTTAGAAGCAAGATCAAAGG
>BGPT01000668.1:113353-150564 GCA_003297045.1 Symbiodinium sp. clade C Y103
CCTCGGAGTATATTAAAGTTGTTCGTACCATCACCAGCCGGAGCTGTCAAGAAGAAAAGTATCGTCTTTGGCCAGATCTGTTCAAAGTCACACAAAATGCAATTGAAACGGCCTCAACTCAAAAACTTGCAAATGCTGCTATCTGAAAAACCGAGATTGACCCATCACAAGAGTCCAAGCAAGCGCAACGCAACAAGCATTCTGTGCTGTCTCAACCACGTACTTGATCCTCAGAGCGTATAATTAAAGTTGCTTGGCTCTCATGCAACCGGAGGCTGTCGAGGNCTCAACCACGTACTTGATCCTCAGAGCGTATAATTAAAGTTGCTTGGCTCTCATGCAACCGGAGGCTGTCGAGGCAAAATGTCTCATCATGGGACCATGAGGAAGGCAAAGTTGCTGCCATGTTGAACTCTGAAGGAGGATGGTTTGTGTATGTATTTGCCAACAAAAACATAACACAAATGTTGTAGTAGTTTTATTGTTTTGTGTGTATGACACAGATCCCTTGCCTTCATCTTGCTCACGTCTCGTGCAAAGTCCAGCACGGCCTCAAGCCGGTTGCCCAGCTGAATGGTTGAACATGGCCAAATCATTGGGCCAGGAATGGCTAAGAATGGCCAACGTATCTATATCAGGTTTACATCCTGTACTTGACACTGAGATTCTTACATGTTTCACTTGGCAAAAAGGGATGGAAGTGGAATTGGACGGTTTTTTTTCATTCAAATTCCACAACTTTGAATGTACAGTTTGGAGCCACGCCTCAACGAAGGCCAGGAGCAAACATTTGTTTGTTTGACTGTCGCCTTGCGGGGAAGTTCTTTCAGTGAAAGTGGTTCTGTTGCTGGTTCAGCCATGTCCTGTGGTCCGGGACTTGGGCTGACCATCTTCCAGCCTAGATCGCTCTTTTGGTTCAGCACTCGTTCGAAGATCTTGGGAAGGCAGTCCCAAAGGCTTGAGACCTCCACAGAACTGCCAGGTGGTTCAACCAGAACCCATATGCTCAACCAAGTACTCAATTTGAAACAAGAAAAACGGTTTGTCTAATCTTTCTTTATGATAGTGAAATATTCCCAAATTGGATTGGAAAATATATGAACATACACCATGATACAGCATAAAATCTATAGACTATCTCTTATGCCGCCAAACATCTTGTGAATGGCAAACAGCAAGCTGCAACGCACCTTGCCTTCAGAGGAGCCATGGGGGCCATCCGCGGTGAAGGGCCTCGGGGATGGGATTAATGGGATTTGGAATATTCTATATAGTTGGATATGATGTGTTGAAAATAAATACCCATCATGTCCAATCATTTTCCAATATACTGAGATCCAACAAAATTGGACAAAGTAGCCATCATTCTTCATTCTGCAGAGGGCTCTCGTGCTGGCAATGCATCAAGCGCCCGGCGCAAAGGTGCGGAGCACAGCGCCAAGAAGCCGCTTGGCAGCGAAGGAAGGGATGCTGTGGGTGCCTCGTGACTTTGTTGGGAAAGGATGTGAAACTTTGGGATGCCAGCACTTGAGATAGATCAAAAATCTAAGAACCCAAGAAGCAGAAACCAATTTTGGGACCCGGATATCAATATGTCAATATGTGTATGTACACATATTTATATATATATATACAGAAGTTTCTGATACCACCTTTCACGAGGTAGCTCATAACATATGTATACATCTGGGGGTAGATAGTTTTGACCCCATTTCCTCATTGAGTACCAGAGTACCACATTCACCATGCTGTCATTTTGGCCGGCACTGAGGCATGCGCGCCACCGTCCGGCTCAGTGGACATGGGTGTACTTGGCAATCCTTTGAACTGCAATGAGTTCGCCGGACGACTGGACCTTAGCTGCGACTAGATATGATGAGATTATGAGGACGGAGGCAAAAACTGGTAACGAAACCTGGGCTTCAATGGAAACGATACCGCAAAAAAATGGATCGCTCAATATGTTTCATCACAGCTCACCATCCCATCCCTTTTCGGCCCCAAGCAGTGGTGGACCCTTGCGGTGCAACGACACCGGGAAGTCCAATAGCAGCACCAGCAGCAGATGACCCAGCTGCCCTTGCACTCCACCGGAAGATCTCACACCCAGCAGCATGATACCCACCAGCCTCAGCTACGGGGGCCGCCTTTGGAAGGGATGAGGGGATTATATGCTTGTGAAAATATGGATTTGGCCAAAAAAAACTGTGACTAGATGATTTCCCAAACAATGAATCCGCAACTTGTGCATGTTGGGTATATAAATAATTTCGAAGAATCAACGACCAACTACAGCATTGACTATCTGCCAGCAGCTCCTATATCTCTGCCTCACTGTGCGGCAAACCATGTCTGAGCTTCCAAGTTATACCTCTGTTGACCCTAAGACCCTAAGATCAAGCTTGGAAAGGTCCACTGTCTACTAACTTTGCATGCGTGAAACTTCAGCAAGAACCATGAAGAGCAGCCGAGGTGCTCCAGGTACGTTACCCACAAGCGTTGGGCAGCGTGGCTTTGGGGCTTGCCTCCCATTCCTTCCCAACCTTTCAGCAGTGCTCTTCCACCCATTCTTCAAATTGGATGATAAATCCCCAAACCAGGATGCAATTCACCCCATGTAATCAACCATCAACCAGCCATGAACTGGGGCATTGCTCATGTGCCCTTATTTGTTGGGTAAAAGCCCCTTTTATTGTTGATGAAACCCCAAAATTCTTGACCATTTGAGCATGGTAAAAATTACCTTTACTGGTGGCTAAAATGGGTTTAAAGCTTCCATTTCCTATACTTGATCATTTCTCTTGTTCCTCAGTTTACCGTATTTTACAAATTGTTTAAACTTCATTAAAACCTAGAAAAAATACAAAGTCTGGGTTCCTCCCCCAGCCAACACCCTCACGGCACCTGCATTGCTTGCACCACGTTCGGGAACCCGTTCCAGTTCCGCCATGCCGCTGGCCAGGTACGTCTTCAGCGCCGCCAGTGGCGTCGACAACACCCGGTGCGCCAGGACCAGCCGCGGCGACGGCGTCGTCCGCAGGTACCGCGAGGACAGGCGCAAGGTGGCGCTCAACCGGTGCTGGAGAGACCTGGGGACACTGTTGGGACACAAGGAGAGATCACTGTAGCTACAGTATGTTACAGTATGTTAGGTAAACAATGACATCACTAGACTTATTTGGATTTATGGTGGATAGATCTTGTAGCTGGGGAGCCTTTCATCTGTGGTTGTGGTTGGCTTTCGAAACAGAATGGTTGTAAGATGCATTGGAAACAGAAAAACATGGAAAAACGAAAGATATCTAAGAAGGCACTCAACATGTTCGTACGGGTGTATCTGAAAATGGAGTGTATACCCACAAATAGTTATTTGAAGGCAAAAAGGATGATATACCATGATATATCAATGGATTTTGGGATATCCTATTTTCAGACAAACCAAATTCCTGATCTGATGCCATTTCTGGAAACCTGGAAGTGGCAGAAGTGGCAACTGTTCCATCGCTTCCCCAAATTGGAGCGTCCCAGGGCTCCGGGCATGATCACATCTGGCCCAGCGGTGCCGGCTCGTTGAGCGCCCTCACCAAGAAATAAAAACTGATGACTGGGGTCCAAACATGTCCAAACGATGATTTGATGATGAATTTAGGACCAGTGAAGTTACCAGTACCTCAGTACACATTGCTATTGAAGAATTCATACTTACCTGCTCGAGTTCGCATGTTATCCTTCACTTCACATCCAACTGCCAGCCTTCAGTTGTGAGAGAGCCTGGGTCAAAGATGTGGCCAGCATCTTGAGGAAGCTGTCCATACCAAGCCTCGACAAGGCTGTCATGGCTCTTGAGCATGGTGGAACCGCACCAGATTGGAAGAACGCAACCTGTCCAAAAAAGTTGTTTTCTAGCAAAAATTGGGGATGCTATAAAACACTTGTTGTTTACAGTCAAAGAAAATACCATGTGCCTGTGAATCTCCTATCTCAGTCGCCAGTTTATTCTGGTGCCTCTGGTGCCATTGCCACTTTCCGAAGCCATCCGGTGGGAAATGACCTGTGCAACAGGCCAACAGACAGTGGTGGATGTATCAGGAGCTATCGAAAAGGGAACCTGCAGGTGTGTGTGTCCTCTTGTTGGCTGGGTGATACATGTGACAAACAAGAATAGAACTCGTATATCATCATATAGAGATTACATCATTACATAATTACACAATTACATAACTACTTAACTACATAATTACACTACATAGGCATGTATATATATATATATATGTATATATATATACACACACAGTTTTTCTACTAGAATAAAAAATACATTTATCAGAAAGAGATGCAGTTTTCTCATCTGTAATCCCCCATAAACCACCATCATGTGAAGCTTCTGGGCGCCTGGATATCGCTCGGGAGCTGGATCATCAAAGTTGGCTTCCTGGACTTCTTCCTTGGACACCAGGAAACTCATCCAGTTCTGATCCAATCAAAAATCAAGGTTCGAAGGTCTGTATTCTTAAAGACATGTGGGTGCATATCCATAGATATAGATATAGACGCGTATTACATGCGTGTATATATATATATAGAGAGAGAGAGAGTGAGAGAGAGAGAGAGAGATTTTCGTGTAGTCAATAATCCTCAACAATCACTTGGTATCTTGGTACTGCGTTTTCTGTTGTTTTCACATTGCAAAAACCCGTTCTTCCCGCTGCATGATTTGGGCAAACCAACCTTCATCCGACAGGTCGGAGGCGTGGGCGCAGCTTTGGCCACCTTGATATCAACCTGGAGTTTGTCTGAAAATTGGGCACCCCAAATCCCATGGTTGAAACCTCTAATTTTCCCGATGGAAATGGCCACTTGGAGGGTCCCATTTTCAGACACACCTAGTGGATTGATTGATTCAAGGGAAAAATTACGGGAAAACCATGAATCTTGGACCAAAGGGAGGCTGCTGCAAACTATCCCTTCAATCAATTCTGAGATTGGAAGCTGCAATGGCTGGGATGATACATCTCTGTATCATGATTTCATGATCCGGGATGATCCAAATTGAGGTCATCAATGGATGTAGACAAAACCCGGCACCTTTTTTTGGTTGGTGGTTGAGCCACATTGGGGATTATCATCCCAGGCTCATGAGGAAAAAAGCTGGAAGTATTTCAAACCACCCACCAGTTTTTCTTCCAGATGGGTCAAACATAGCGAAACGGAAAAAGTCAACACAGAATCCCTTTCTGTTCATATAGATCCCTATGAATCCCTATTGTCATATAGATAGTCAGTCAAACATATGAATCCCTATTTGTTCAGGGTCGCACCATGTCGCACCTGTCTGCCATGTTCAGCTAGCAATTGCCACAAACACGAGGCAGTAGCATCATCCAGGCAAGTGCCTCAGCACAGGATGGTTGGAGAACAGGATTCACCTATACAGTAATCAGAAATTGTGATAATCCCCAATATATTTGTGAGTAGAAACATGATTCCCTCCTGTATGTATATACAATATATTATGATGATATATAGTATAGAATATAATATAATATAATATAATATAATATAGTATAATATAATATAGTATAATATAAGATAATATAATATAATATACTATAATATACTATAATATAATATAATATAATATAATATAATATAGTATAGTATAATATAATGTAATATAATATAATATGATATGTATATATATATATATCATATACAATCATCAACCAACCTGGGTTTTGAACACTGCACATGTCAGGTGTCACACTCAAACCGAGCCGCATGGACTGCAGGCATCATTGTCGCGGCCATTGTCAGCACCGCACACGCAGCGCGAACCTTGCAGAACGGCGATGCAGAGAATCATTGGGGATATCATCGAGTTTCCAGCCATTGGTATACAAATGTCTATTCAAAATCCCATATGATCCCATCAATAGATGTAGTCAAAAGAATAAATAGATCACGGAAAAAGGTGGAAAGGAAAAATATGTGCTTATGGAAAATTCCTGGAAATCCAAACAGTTTCGCTCCAAACACGTCACCCTGAGGCGAGCACTGACGCAGAGCCTTCCCGCCAGCCGCTGCAACCTCTCGAGCCGCGCCACTGGTAGAAGGTCAACCACGCTGGGAGCCTAGGACTCAGTTGTAAGGGAAGCAGGCTTTATCCAGATGTTCGTTGGATATAAATTTAAAAATATCTTGATTTAGGTGGCTTTGGTGAAAAACCAATATCATCTATGATCATCTCCTTGACAAACCCACAACTTCAGTCAGAAGCAAAGCCATGACATGGCGCCTGAATTGGCAGCTGGATGACGGGTTGATCATCCAAGCTGAAGGAACAAGCCCCTGCCCTAGAGCAGGAGGACTGCAGCATCTCAAAGATTTCGCACACTGGCACCTCAGCTCAGCTGCGGATAGCTGGGGATGAGATGGAAACCACACCCGGAACCAAAGGGGGCGGTGGCAGGTCTTGAACCACGATTTTCGGCATGTCTTGAAGCGTTTCACATCATTTAACCACAGGAAACCATGAAAGAATTGGATGGGAAATCATCAGCAACAGTCACCCCAGCAACCCCCAACGGCCTCAAAGAAGGCAGCACTGCCAGAAGGTATGCATTGGCAAAGGCTCTCCAGCACCAAACAGGCATGCAAACGTATCCGCCGGTAGGGTGCAGGTCGCCGCGCTGTCACCTGCAGAATCATCACCGACGCATCGAATCATGGTGAAGTGAGACAAGGTGAATCTTCTGTGTCGACCATATCTGAATTAGACCCAAGAATATCCCAAGCACCACTGTCTCCCAGTGGTGGCTGCTTGAACATCCAATCCCCTGTGGAGTAACCTCCAACGCCCCCGCCTGTGCATCGCGAGGGGTCCCTGAAAATGCAGACAGCAAGCTCTCCTGCCACCACAAGAATGTGAAGATCCGGACTCCGGACCTCCAAAACTGCTGGAGTTTATGGATCTCTTCCAATCTGGAGGCTTTCCATCATGTCTGACGCAAAAAAAAACGGAAAAGTTGATGTCGCACCAGTGCATGTCCACCATCATGATCAAAAAAAACAACTACATGATTTTCGAGAAATATCATTCATCCGCATTTCAAAAACCAAGGGAAACCATTTGAAACTCATCCAAAACAACAGGGGGGCTTTGCCAATAATCAAGATACTTAGCATTCCCCAGAGTCTTTGGTTTCCTCATTATTTCCAAACAAAATTATTGGCTAATGATAGGATAATTCTTCAACAAAGCCTTCCAACCCTTCCGGATCCTGTGAAGCGATGCGATTCGCCAAGGAGGCGGTGGTTTGCTGCGCCTCTGAACCGCTGGCGCTGGCGTTGCTGCCTCGGCTGGCATGAGCCCATGGGATGTGCCTGGCATTGTTGGATGTGATGGAATCAGTGGAATCTGTACAGACATCTGTTGTCCGAGTTATAGACAATCTAGACATTGGATGCTTCAGCTTGGTTTTGCACTCACAAAAACCAACTTGGGTCGAATAGAAACTTCAGGCATGGTATTTTGTTTGCCTTGATTAACAGATGGGGATTGTACACATATCATCACATATCATCGTGGATGTCTGATGCGGTCCAGCCAACTGAACTCTGCCACCCGACTTTATTGTCTCTGTGACGTTGCAGTCAAGTGTCTTACACTTCGTTTTTCCACTGCTTCTTGCACAGCCTTCTCCTGCAGGGAACACGAAAACGGAAGACAGTCGAGCAGCAGCCCTTGAACCCTCCTTTAAATTCCCATAATTCTGGGTCAATAAGGGATTCTAAAGATCCAATGCGTAGTAGCAAATTCACCAATAAAATCTGTATGATCTATATATATATATATACACTGCTTCTTGGCCAACAGGGAGGACCCCAACCTGCTTCATCCGCAGCAGCGGCCCCAAATCCGCCAGCAGGGCAGATTCCCCGAGCATCTTCGCAAGGTCATCGCCTGCTTGAACCTTCAGGACTTCAGCAGTTATGGATAGCTAAAAAGGTGCCGTTCCAGGCAGTAAGTGATGTGTGTGTGTGTATGTATCATATATACACAGCACAGATCTAAATATAACATCATTATACACATATAAATATACATACATATATAAACATATATACAAAGCATGGCCATGTTGAAAAGTGTTACATCGCAACTTGTGCTGGTCAGAATCATGGTTGTACGGTTGTACCCGTTTGTAACCCAACACCCGCACCCAATCACTCTGCTGCCCAGGCACCTTCGGCCCTCCCAAACTTGGCTTCCTCGCCAACAAAGGCTTCCTCACAAGACAGGCCCTTCTTGTTTTGATCACATGTTTTTTTTTCAAGGACATAGTTGACCCAAATCAAAGTTAAATATGTATATATATATATACATATAAGTATGTCGAAATCGAAGCCGCATCAAAGCCAAATCGCCAAATCAAACTTGCTCCAGACAGTCAACTTTTTTCGAAACCATTTATGCAGCCCAAGTCTCTGCAGTCCCACAAAGGGAGTCACGGTGAAGCGGCCACTCTCGCTAAAGACATCGAAGAAATTGTTGCCTCGGGAAGTTCCTTTTCAATGAAAATGGATTTCTCCAGGAATTGGGGATTTGGCCAAGAAAAGTTATGGGATATCTTCTCTTGCGAGATATAAGGGTATAACAGTATAATACTGTCCATAACCAACAATATGACTTCTGTTTGTCCAAAAATCGTTATTTACCGCAAAAACCTTGTATTTTTTTGTTTGGACTAGCAGTTGATAATCCAGGGAGATTGGGATGATAATGTCATTTGGGTTGGCCTGATGATTTTCGGAAATCGAGGATTTCACTCCATGGCAAATAAGATCCTTTTGTCCCCACAAGAAAAGTACAACACTTTGTGGGTTAATCCCCGATTTTGATGTAGATGCCAAAATAAATGCACCAAACCACAAATGTCTGCTGACTACGAGCCTTCCTGGGTCCACGGCTTGCAGTTGTACAGGAGAAAAAACAATGGTTTGGAGCTGACGTTCGCTGAGCCTCCACAGAAATCATTGAAACGCAGCAATCCCCAACTTGCCATCTGAAACTCTCAGGTAGTGCCTGGACTTCCTGGAAAATCTGTTCCACAAATCCAACATCCCATCTGCATCCATGGAACAAGATTTTTCACGAGCCGCATCCGAGCCGCATCCGAGCCTCCATCTTTAGCCTCCGCGACAATCTGGAACTCGAGAGTGTCTTCAGTCTCTGTGTGGTGCTGGGAGCATCGCGAGCATCGCCCGCCACCAACTTGGCCGCATCGAGGTTCAACGGTGGTACCGAGGGCCGACCCAGCCCCAGAGATCCTGCCGAGTTGACGGAAACCTATCACTGAAGAAGATGCATGCAAATCTGTAGCTAATATCGATCCACATCTCATCTGCGCAGATTATTGCAACAGATTATTGTGACAGATTTTGTTGTGGCCAATATGGCGATGACGTGACTTCTTCTATCATAGTAATATATAGTTACATACCCTCTGGTAATTTAACATAGCTATTGAAAATTACCATTTATAGTGGATTTCCCATTAAACATGCTGTTTTTCCATAGCTATGTTAGTTTACCAAAGGGTAGTTTTTGTAACCAAAGAATGACACATGTGACATTTTGACCGGGCTCCTTTCATGGCTTGCATCGGCCACCGCAGTGGAGCTGCCAGGTCTTGGGAGAATGTCGGGGTCGATGTTCATATTGACATATTTCATCATATTTCCATATATATATATATGGTTTATCATGGAAAATCCTATTAAAATGGATGATTTGGGGGTACCCCTATTTTAGGAAACCTCCATATATATGTATATGTGTGTGTAGTCTAAACATGAAGTGATATGAAAAACGAACGTTCTATAGACAGTCGTTACACTGTTCTATCAAATAATAATACCAGCACATAATGAATGATACACAATGGGAATGCAACACATCGATTAAAGAGGGTGCGACTCAGCATGAGAAATCCAAGATCCGAAGAGAACTTAGCAAATAGGATCACATATATAATCATATATACATCTCAGAGAGTGGGATGTACAGAAACACACCATAATCGTTCATGGTTGCAACCAGGTATGTCTATAATACAAACAGCAGCATCCAATAATCAATACGAACTTTCTAAGCATTGGAATTGGTGATCACTGAGATGCATCATTCGATGTTTAATCTCTTGAGTTCGGAAATATACTTCTTCTGGAAATGGCAACTTTACCAAGTTTGGCATTTTTTTAGTATCATCGATAGCCACCTCCATTCCATAGGCTTCGGACCCATGACGTCAATGGATGGAGTTACACTGGAGGCGGCTGGACTTGCCGCTGGACTCGCACTCTCGGGTGGGTCACCTCATTTGGCCGAGGTATTTTGAACTGGTGGGGATAGATGGGATAGAATCATATAGTATCCATAGAATCTCAAGACCATGCTTAGTTTATTTGTGTTGATTTCATCAAGGATGTATCCACTTGCTTATAAGTCTCATTGTTACTTGTCACTTATATCATATGATATACCCTCCGGTTCTTTAACATAGCCATGGACAATCCCCATCAAAAATGGAGGTTTGTAGCTGGGAAAAAATCATCCTAAAAATTCGCCAGCTATTCCATGGCTATTTTAAATAACCAGAGGGTAATGTGGGTAATATGGCTTGATATTGCTTAATATGGCTAAAATGGGTTAGTGATGGGTTAGTGTTTACTAATCACTATAATGTAAACTAACATAACTATGGGAAATCACCATGTTTAATGGGAAAAATCCACTATTTCTATGGCCATTTTCAATAGCAAACTGTTAGTAATAACCAGAGGGTATCCCCCCTTTGATCCGAAGCACTGGAGCAGCGTGGCATCGATGGCTCTGATGGCACGGAGAGTGGGTGATCCCCAGCCCTCAGCAGCTTGGGCAGTTGTGGTTACTTTACTGGATCTAACCATGGTAAAAAACAGCCCCATAGGTTGGCATATAATTTGATATAATCCCTAAAACCATGGTTATATATCCACTTAGAAGTGGAACTGCACTTCCGAGAAGATGATGATATCATGATGAGAATCGATGGGACCTCCTGTGCAACAAGCTGATTTTAAGAGAACCTGTCCATTGCTTTCAGAGATCTCTGATCACTACATGTATACCATGGTAATCCATGATAAAGTGGTGAATCGACTAACTGACAAGTTGCTCATCAACTTTGGGCTCTTCCACTGGAGACCAGGAGGGCGGAGTCCAGTCCTGTGGCAACTGGAGTGGAAGGCACTGGGAAATGGATGCGATTCGTCCATTCACCATGAAAAGCAATAAACAACGACTATGTGGACGTCTTTGAAATAAACACTAGCAAAAACTTGCTTCTTCCAAGTCAAAGTCATGCACATTGAAACAAGTTGGTGGTCACCAATATCTTAAGAAGCAGTTCTGATGGCTTGACACAACCCCCTCAGCTGCCCACCATGCCCAGGTTTCGTGATGCCGTCGATGGAGTTGCAACTGGCTGCCTGGTCAGTTCAATAAGTTTTCGCATTCAGCATAGGCTACGTAGGTGATGTTTTTGAAATCACCATCATGCCATTAGCTCTCTCTCTCTCTCTCTGTTCCAACGGCCAACCCATCATCTGTTTAATTCAGCTCTTTTGAGCTCTTTGTGCTGTTTCACTCCTTTCACTCTAAGCGCTCTCAGAAACGTGTGGTCCCGGTTGCTTTCGTTTTTCGTGCTCTCATCCCCAAAATACTGCCAGGAGTGCGAGACTTGTGGCAAATGAAGACGAGTCCTTCAAGGCCGCGGCGCCAATCAAAGAAAATGCACATAAAAGCGTGTGTGAGTGTGCATATGTAAAGTTATGTATATATATATACATATATATATATATATACATATATATATATATATACACATACATATGTATATATACAATTTCATATATGTCCATTCAAATCTATATATTTATATATGTAAAAAGTAGATCCTGAGATTGAAACCCTCAACCAACCTTGCCAGCACCAAGGCCCCGACATCCGACCAGTAGCAGCCAGCACTTCCTCGCGTTGGCGCCTGAACTGAAACACAGAAGGTCAAATCCCCATTGAATTTATAGGGGATTATTCCATTAAAATCCCAAAAAAGACTGATTTAAAATCTAAAACCTATGAATTTGGATAGCATTCCAACCCGTTGGGATTTTAGATGGAAAATTCCTCTGTAAATTGAGATCCAATGTAGGATATTTACTGGGATTTTAGATGGTAAAATCCTACCATCTAAAACAAGGCAACGCAAAGATTCTAGACAACCCTAAGTTGGAAGAGAGAGCACAGACTGTGCCCATACCCCACAGTTGCACATGAACCCATGATGATAAATATTCAACTTGAAATCCCAAGCAATTTCCTACCAGCAACCACCCCAAAAATTCCATGCGTCAAGATGTTGGCTTCATCGAGTTGGAATGTCCCCAGCCGCAGCCAGGGCCCCCGGGCGTCAACTGCATTTGGACTTCCTTCAAAACATCGAAGACGCAAAGCGCTGCATCCTCGGGAGATCAGAAGCACAAGGTGAGATCATATCAGACCTGCCCATCATTTAATCCCATCATCTCTATAATCCTACTGTTGATACAAGATTTATATGTGGAATTGTTACCCTCATGGTGGTGCAAGACACGTGCGTTGCTTGCCACTTCCACGGTCTCCCCAAGTTTGGCCCTCTGAGCCATCGAACAGTATGAAGGAGTCGACCACTCAGCTCAGACCTAAGGCCAGCAGTGCACAGTTCACCTAACATCCCCTTGTTAGTTAATATCGTTTGTCATCTCTATCTATGTACATTATACATATATATATATATGTTGGATTTAGATCACTGTCCTCAACCAGTTCTTTCTATCCTTTCAGGTGTAAGCCCATGCCCATAAACCATAAATTCACCATCAACCAATCGAAGTCACCTTGGCCTCAAACGAGATCCTGGTGAGCAGCGCCAAGGCCAGAAGGCAGGAATACCAATTCGTTGGATCTTCCAAATACGCGCGAAACCTGCGGCAAAAATGGAACAAAAATGGAAACTCTATGAGGATATCATGGGATTATAATTCGTGAACAATGGGGAAAAGCTAACCATACTGTGGTTTAAATGGATTAAACCTAAGATATCTCAGATGAAAGTCATACCTGATGATATTTGAATATATGAAATATCTAATTGGTTTAAGGGAAAATCCGAAGGAAACCGCGGGATTTTACTATGAAACAATATGAAATATAGGAGTTTCCTGCAAAATATCCTACCATCCAATTCTGGAATCCAAATATCCCAGCTAAAAGTCTCAGCGTTTCAGATATTTGATGATAATGATAGTATCATCAATGATGTGATTCTCCATTGGATGCCCACTTGCGCAAATATCCTGTGGCCCGGGCAATCGCCAAAGGTGAGGGACGACATGTTGACCATGCACGTCACACAGGTCCGCGAGGATGTCACAAAGGAGTACCTCCAAATAGGTCTGCCCTCTCCAAACTTGCAGAGATGCAAAAAGGTCCACAGTGTGAAACATCAGTGAGTACCAGTGTTTGAAAATTGTGACTGCAGTTCAGATATGGAGGTTCCTGAAAAGGGGATACCTCCAAATCATCGATTTTAGTTACAAACCATCCATTGTGGGGTACCTGGGTACTCCCATATTGGGAAAACTCCATATGGTTCAAATATGCTCAAAATCGATCTCTTCATACTATTCAGACTCAGCATTGAACCCTGCCTCAGTCGCACCCAATGCCACATTGGGCAGTATCGCCACGTGACTGGCCTGGATCAGGTACCAACATCTTTCCTCGAAACACCACCCAAATCTTGCAATTTGAACCATGAATCTCTTCCCAAAAACAAACAAACAGGTCCAAAAAGCGCTGTTTCACCACTGAGACTAGGAAATCTGAGGTATATATATTCACCAAAACGTGGCATTGAACAAAGTTGAACCAAACAAATTGGGAAGACTCGCGACTCCTTTGGACCCTAATGAAGTTTTCGTTTTCAGGGCCTCTCCGGCACTGCGCACGCTACGCCTCGTGGAAGGGAAGGAGAGACAAAAGCGCGAATGTCCAGTAAATGTCTAGTGGAACAAATTTGACCGATTCCAAAGACAAGATACAGATACAGTACAAGTTTTTAGGACGTTCATTCACGGAGATGAATTGAAAATACTGGGGATTTGCAGCGGACAAGATGACTCAAAATCACAAAGAAGTGAAAGGTATTGAAATGTCATTTAGTCGGAAACACCAAGGTCCAGCAGACTTTTCCTTGCAGCGACATTGTCAGGTCTGTGGAACTCAGATCGGAGCGCTGAATCATAGCCGGGGCTGAAGGTCAGAGCCTTGTTTTGCATCCGAACTTTTCAACAAATCATTGACACCCAAGCTGCAGTATCAATTCTCAAAATAGAATGCAGAAAATTGTCCGTAAATGCTTAGAAAAAAATGTCTATATACATACAAACAATGTAATACCGCAATACCATTATGTGATTATATATGATATACAAAAGCATAGAGTCACTACAGATGATTTAAATCAACAGTCGCTGATTGCAAACTTAAAAAGTCATCCATTTCATCTTCCGACCTTGCTGTGCAACAACTGCGGTAGCAGCAAGGTGGTTGCCAACCTTGGAAATGACTGCAGATAAGAGGTTTGTCCAAAAATCCAACTGTTGATATTGATTGATCATCATGTTCACATATTTTCACCCTATCAATTGTAGTTTCTTAGATGTTTTGAGGGGGGTATAGCCGGTGTTCCCCATGAAAAATGTCTTGGATGTTTGGAGATCTTCTTGGCTTCCAGCTCTAAAACGTCTGGAGACGGGTCGCCTCTCAGGAAACTGCTGAAGTGAGAAAATGATGACTAAACATCAAACGACGCAAACGACATTCACCTTTGGTTTTGGGGGTCTCGGATTGCATGTGTTGGTGACCAGGCGACTGCGCTCATGGATGACTCGGCATGGCTCGTCATTGCTCATTGCTCATCCCACCTAGAGAAGTTCCCCGGCGTTTGAGGGCAGACTGCAACCTGCACAGGTCCGGAAACGCCCAAAGGGCGAAAACGACGAAAGACGACGAAATACGACGAAGCACAGATCATGGATCGGTCCTCAGCAGTCGTTGCCGTCTTAGCCTCAGTGCCGAGTGCCGCCGGGTTCACCAAAGACTTTCAACGCCAAGTGCTTTTCAAGAAAGGGGTGCTTAGAACATCTTAGAACATCTCGTACTTCGTACCAAAGTCCCAGCAAAGCAAAGACTCCGAGTAAATCAACCCAACATTTTTTAGTAGCAAAATGTCTGGGGAAATACTTCTGTATGTTGGAAACGCTGTACTGAAAGCCATGATCCTCCTCTTTGTTCCTTAGCATTGTGGTTAAGTGGAAAGCACCACTCAGATCTTCGTTGATGGCAACAAATTGCCATGCTCAGCAGGATCACGGAACCAAAACCAAACAACCGAGTTTTCACTGCCTTTCAGAATTGATCGTTTGTCCTCATTACATCGTTTGGCCGAGGATTGCCGATAAGATCAGTGTCATCCTAAGGGCTTTCCTTCTTTCAATGTCACAAATATAGGTCCTGTCAGCTAGCGAAGAGAACCTATCCAGTCTTATCGTCAAAGCTACACTCAGTCACAGCCAAGGAAATCTATGCATCCTCAGACCAGAGCAATCTCATGCATGCAAGACGTTCAATCCAAAGTCCAATCAGCAAGCGAAGAGAAACCAATTTCCAATCTTCAATNAATCTATGCATCCTCAGACCAGAGCAATCTCATGCATGCAAGACGTTCAATCCAAAGTCCAATCAGCAAGCGAAGAGAAACCAATTTCCAATCTTCAATGCTGCGCTCAGACAGCCAAGGGAAACATTGTCATCCTATAGGACTTTCCTTCTTTCAATGCCACAGATATAGGTCCTGTCAGCTAGCGAAGAGAACCTATCCAGTCTTATCGTCAAAGCTACACTCAGTCACAGCCAAGGGAATCTATGCATCCTCAGACCAGAGCAATCTCATGCATGCAAGACGTTCAATCCAAAGTCCAATCAGCAAGCGAAGAGAAACCAATTTCCAANGCCAAGGGAATCTATGCATCCTCAGACCAGAGCAATCTCATGCATGCAAGACGTTCAATCCAAAGTCCAATCAGCAAGCGAAGAGAAACCAATTTCCAACCTTGACTGCTGCGCTCAGACAGCCAAGGGAAACATTGTCATCTTGCAGGACATTTTGTCGGAACAATTCTGGAGTGGTGGAAACCGAGTCAACATTATTCACTTTCACTACCTTTTGTTGGGAGTGGCCATCAGTGCTTTTGGCATCCTCATGGCATTGCTCAGACGAGGATTGCCGAGTAGAAGCAATTTCTTCCTTTGGGCCTGTTGGCAACTCGCTGGGTCAACGATGTACGTCATACACTCCGGAGGTATTCCAAACTTGTTGGTGAAAGCCGACCCGTGGATGTTGCTTCAGAATTCATCAATAATACCTGTGTATCTACAAGGAGCTTCTACTTTACATGGCCAAGACCTCCATGACATCCAAAATCTGAGCGGAAGACTCACAGGGCACATCCTCATTGAGACCCTCTAGAAGATGCATCCTCAGCAGTGCGTTTTCGTCTAGTTCTCAGTGTTTTCATTGCAAATGCCCCACTCATAATGAGTCATGAATCTCAAAATGATAGAGTCATGCCACTTCTCATACTGGTTCTCAGCCCCATTCCCCATATCCAAACTTCCCCCAACGCAGAAAAAAATCACAGAAGAATCCCACCTGGTCGCCATATGGATCCTGGTGTTTTTCTCACCATTTTGTGTCCCCGGATTTCGGTAGGGCTATAGATACCAACCCCATGGATGGTACTTCACCTGAGGCCGGGACGACATCTGGGGATCCTCTTCATCTTCTCGTTGTGCCAATTCGATGCCTGGATGAAGACCGATGAACTGCTGGAACACCTGCAACCGGGGGGAAAAAAGAACCAGGGAGTCATTGGGTTTGGATGGGTTTGGGATTTTAAAGGTTTAGGTAAACTGAATACTCAACAAAGTTGGAAAGACACTAAACCCAGTTGGGAATAGTTTGAGTCTCTAGGACAAAATGAAATATCTTTGATATCCAGTAGTGTTCAGTTTACCACATGATTACCACATGATGAGTCCGGTCATCCGAAAGATTGCACCGACTGCTGGCTAGCTCTGGGGCAGCTGCATCCTGAAAGTTCTCCAAAGGTCTTTTCTCATCATCGTGCACCTGCCATCGTAAATGTTGGTGATGATCAAGCCTTGATTTTTTCTTTCAGCTGGGAACCATCCTGGGCGATCAAACCCCAAAGCAAGAAAACTTGGGCACCAACAAAACTTAGAACTCGTGCATACTTATGCAACACAATCCACTTGGCTAAACTTGCCATCCTTTCCCAATCAGCGGATTTCTACGAACCAGCAGCTGCACCGAAAGCTCTTCGAAGTTGAAAACGATGCCCAGCGAGGTCAATCTCCTCACTTCCGTGCCCATCGCCTCCTGATCAAAAAGGTGCCCGTGGGACAACCTTTTCGAGCGCTCTGCATCTGTGCAGCTGTGCAGTCCTGGAATTTGCAGAGCATGACCCCGACTTGCTGCAAGGATCGGCGCGTCAGAATCACGTGATTCTGCACCTCAGCACTGAGATGGTGAGATGGTCTGGGCTCTCGGCGTGTTCTGGGGCGGTGCTTCTGAGCGGTTTCAGTGGTGGACGCGAAGCAGATCTTGTAAGTCCACACCCCTCAGTCAGACATGGAAAGTAAAGCAATCCTGGAACCCACCAGTCAGCGTCCACAGCAGAAAACGCAGCTGCCTTCAACAACTTCACTGTGTTGCTAAGCAAACAGCATGGCATCTTCATCCATAAAGTTGGCAGCCTGTCTCCATCAAGAACTCCGGCGATGCCAATGGATGCCATCAGTTTCCCCATCCATGCCTTGACGATGGCTTCCAGCCAGCTCCGTAGGCATGGTAGAAAGTTGTTCACAAGCTCCTGCGAATTTGGCCGGGCGCTTGGAAATATTGGAAACTGCCGCAGCAGTGAAATGGAACAAAGCAAAGATTGAATCCCTCAAATTGTCAAAGGATTTTGCTACATGCCCATTGGTCAAAGCCCTGGTCCCCTCTGCATCCAAGAAATGAACAGAACAGACTATTTGTGGGCTTGTTTCACCTACAAAATGTCCAGGTGTTTGGTCAAAAACCTCTTCTCATATTCCATCATATTCCATCATATTCCCTACCCATGCCATGGCATCAATGCGTCATGAAAGACATATGGGACCTGCGTCTTCTCGAACTGCTTTGGATCGGCATAGAAGACGGGTCTCCGGAGTCCCCTCAGCCGACGGACCACTGCTGGGTTGAAGAAAATGAAGACAATATATACAAATCAAAGGGAAACAACCAACTTCTACTGCAAAAGTTAAATCTCAAGCAAGACTTCTATGAAAATTGAAGCAAAGTTGAACCCTGAACACCATTTTCACCAAGTTGCTCTCGATAAAGCTCTTTGAGCTGGATCCAATTGTTCTCGTAGTGGATCACTGTCCTCTCTTGGCAGTCTCGAGTCGTACTGTGGTAGACGCAAGACCAGACCCATACCACATTCACCGAAGGACTTACCATTCAGGGTGGCGTTAAAGTTAAAACTATAGTCAGAAAAAGGGGGCCTGATATTCGGAGTACACAACATTTCGAGAAGACGCTCATACTCAACAGCTTTTTCTGCACATGCCCAGCCATATCGTGAGACTGCTGATCGCCTCTTTGCTCACGACATCAGGACATTCCATCTGAACATTTACGGCTGCAGCAAAGGACAGCGAGACTTGCCACCTGTTACGGCGCCCGCCGCAGCTTGATTGGAGCATCTACCGGCAGTTTGGCTTTGGTTCGACAGTCATAGCCACAGGAGGACACTTCTCTACTGGCAATTGTGTTAATATGTAGCTCCATTCAGGCAGCTTGCTGCAAGTTGAATTCCACATAATCAAACATCCAGTGACCAAGTCAGGTCAGAAGGTCTCCTAACTACCATAATTACCATCAACATATGGGGGTTTCCTGAAATGGGGGTACCCAAAAATGGTTTTTTTTTGTAATGGAAAATCCCATCTAGAAATGGATGATTTGGGGGGTACCCCTATTTTAGGAAACCAACATATGTAACATAACAGCTGTACTTTGACAGCTTCACACCACTGGTGTCAGCTTCACCGTCCTCTGGCCACTGTCGTGGGCTTTCAGAGCCTGTGGTCCCCATTTTCACAGGAACTCACCACATGGGAAAAACTGGCCCTGCCTCCACTTTCATGTAGTTCAGGAAATTGGGAACTGCATCCTGTGGTGAAAATATCATCCATTAGTTAATATATATATATATATGTGTATATATATGTGGATATATTGTATCTTTATAGAATTTCATGATGGATGTTCCATTCTGAATTTCACATCACATGCATCGTTCTCCTGGCCGCTGCTGCTGAAGAAATTCAATGCTTTGGAATAGCCTTCAGCAAGGACCTGCACCGCTGCAGTGTGCTGCCCAGGCTACTTTCAGCAACACAGATGACAGCACTGAGGGACGTGCTTGCTGCCGGTATTTGAACTGCGCAACATCTGCCTGCAGCTTGTGAACAACTTGAACTAAACCCCATTGATCATTTTGATCCCCAAAAAATCAGAATGTTTTCCCACCAAAAACAGTCGAGTTGAAACGTCACAGAGGCAGCCTGATTCCGAACCAAAGTCTGCTGCGCGTCGCCCTCGGCTTTGATGATAATCTGATGCGCCAATTGCCTCCACAGTGCTGCTTCCAGTGCTTCCATCTTCTTCACCTAACATCACCTTCTCAAACCTTCCAATTTCAACCCGCACCTGGCACTAAAGAGCTGCGTCTGCTTCTGAATCACCTGTCACAGGGCCATCAGCATTGAGCCTTTATGCGGAGGCAACCTCGTGAACCCTTTAGCTGATCAGCGAACACACATGGGAATGGCTCCAAAATATGGTATCAAATGATACTGGTCCCAAAAAGAAGCAGCGCCTCGTTTTTTTTCTGGTTCTCAAACCATCCAATTCCGCATGCATTTTTTTGGTGAAGCCTCTCAATCATCATCAACCTTCATCAACCTTCATTAACCTTCATCTACATCAGCAGCCTTGGTCTTGTTCTCCTGTTCTGCGACCTGGATGTCCTGCTTCATTTCCTGCGTCTCCACAATGGCGGCCGCATACTTCGGTGGGAAATGCGCGGGCTGCAACTGGAAACTCACCACCTCGGCGTGGCCAAGGGCTGGTTGGGATATGTTGGGATAATATCAACCAAATGTCCAAATGGTGGAGATTCAACAATTACTTGTGGTAACTTATGGTTGGTGGTTTGGGACTCATCACACGAAAGCAGGAAGATTGAGACCCTAATGATCCGAGATTTCAACGAAAATACATATGTGACTACAAGTATTTGAAACATGCTGAAGCCATGTGTTCAAACAAATTCAAACCTATCATTTTGAAACCACTAAAGTCACTAAAGTCCTGATTTGTGACATATTTCCACCCGCCATGTTGGTGCTGGTGCTATCCCTTGCCAAGCGTCTGTGATGTACAGCACTCGATCCAACTCTTGCGCCAGTGCCGCCTCGACGCCGTTTCGGCGCCAAAAAATCATGGTTTTTGACGTGGCAAATATGGGGCTAGAATGATGAAATGGCAATGAACTTTAAAAACAAATGATGGTTGTTGGTAACAGTTACTAATATAGACAGGGGATGACAGGGGTAGGTTTCATAGAACAAATTGAAATCTGGCGAGCATCCCATAGCCTGTGGGTTTTGCATGATTCCAGGGCTGTCAACTCATTCCCATATGGAGGAGCGCCTGAAAAGCCCCCTGCACGTCTCCACGATCGCCGTAGAACGCCTGGAATTTGAATGAATTTCGGAGGTTTCAATACAGAAACTTCACAAAAATGTTGGATGAAATCCCTCCTGTGTTTCTGGATGTGCCAAACAGATTTGGCACCCATCTGACGAGATGATATGAGACGGTCCCCGAACCTGTGCCGAGAAATTTGTCGCATGGGCGGAAATCGCAGCTGCAGCCACGTGCACTAGGGTATTCCTGGCATCAAAGCCCCCAGTTTCCCAGCTATTACACAACGACGTGCAAACTGTTCCCAGTTCGCAGGTTCTGTCCTGTAGCCAGTGTCACCGACCAGCATGTACAAGTCATATAACTTCGCCATCCTCAGCAAAAGGTGTAAAAGACAAACACATTGTTTCCTATTTTACAATAGTCAACTCCGTCCATATCAAGAACAATTTAAATCCTTGAATGCCATACTTGGCAGCTGGAGAACTGCTGCAGCCGGGACACTGTAATCTATAAACGAACTCCAACTCCAATGTCACCTGGATATGCTGACAATTGAAATCATCTCGCCACAGGGTTTCCGCGGATTCCGCCTTCAAGCCATCGCTCGTTCGCACAGAGAGCGGCGGCATAAAGACATCATCCTGGGCATCGTGAAGAATCCGGCTCTCTTGAAGTATGTGCAAAAACTGGCAGGATTCTGCTAGAATCACCAAGCATCATCATCTGGTTGGAACGAATTGTCGAAGTTGCGGAAATAACCTTGGATGTTGGCAGTTTTGAGTCACGGAATAATCTGCATTCTGTACTGGTCTCAATGCCTGACCGAGCGACAGTATTTGCTGGTGGATGGGAAAGTCACCAAGTAGTTCCCAATACCCACGAAATGCAATCCCGCCTGATGCCATCACCATCACAAAGGCTTCACATTGGGAAGAAAAATCAGATCTGCAGTGGGGAAATGTGAAAAAACCATCAAAAATCATCAAACATCAGCCCCAGCCGTGGCAATTTTTGGACAATGCCTGCGTCAGCGGTTCCTTCTTGACCGACTCGGACCACCAGTCGTACTGCAGCGCCCACCTCAGGGGGAGCATCGGCTGATCGGAATGAGGTCAAAGTTCGGTTATCTGTCCATTGATAAGCCACGGGCTGACTACTCTCCACCTGAGAAGCAACAAACTTCCCAATCTCTGCAGAAAATCTTGGCACTTCACTGTCTTTTTTCTGCAGAAAAACGCGGAGAACAACTGGTTTTGCAGTTTGCTGGTTTTCATACCTTCTTGAAACCCAAGGCGAGCATTAGCACCACAAAGACCACGAACCTGGCGAATCGCTCTGCTACGTCCAAGCTTTGGCACGCTAAACAGGCCGAGGCGGCAGGCAACAGCAACATCCTCCACCACCCAGCAGCACCACATTATCCACCTTGCTACAGCATTGCTACAGCTGTATCGAGCCGTCGCCAAGCTGACTCAGTCTGAGCTTCCCGGCCATGACCTGAGACCTCAGTGTCAAACACCAAAGAACTTGTCGCTACTTGTCGCTACTTGTCGCTACTTGTTGCTGATGTTTTTATGCTGTTTAATAGCTGTTGAAGCATGTGGAAGCTTGAAGATGCACACTGAGGTTCGGTGCTTTTGGAATCGCAGACTGTTCGCTCTATCTCGAGCCAAAATGGGTGTTGCAAACGGAAACAACACCTGAAACTCTAATCTGTTTCCGACCCAAAGTAGACACAGCCCATGCTCTGACTCAAAGTCCGCAACTGTGCGGTTCTCCTCAGAAAGACTTTAGACTTTTGACTCTGCGATATTATTGGAACATCGTTTTGGATTGAATAAGAAAGAGCACTGACCAAGGATAATCTGAAACATTTGCTGCAGAGTGCTTTGCAGGTCCTTCTGTAGCGGAAGGACACATAGAGTGAGTGCCTCAAACAAAAAACGACAGACAGCGCTAATTCGACATCAAACAGCGGTGATATCAACGGAATTCCCATGGCCTTCTGGAAGATGATGAAGTGGAATGTGAACTTCCTGACTTCACCAACTGCGACATGGGAATTATTCACTATTAATACTTCCCCTTCGATCCACCCTTATAATAAACATCATCCAAATTTTCGACGCATTTGTACATATCTATATATATACATACATCGATCATCATTGTCTATTGTATTCATATCTACCTAGATATTGAAATATGCCAAATATCCCAAATATCCCAAACATCCCAAATATCCCAAATATATGGAAGGATGGATATTTGTGACATGTTGATATCACCCTACTACAATATCAACATATGCCAACGGAACGACCCTCCTTCTATCACGTCACCACGTCTGCTCCAGTCCTTTGGCCGCCTCTGTCGGCTCTGTATGGACAAAGACCATCACCTGGATGCCATGGTACTTGGGTTATCATACCGATACCGGTTCTAAATGCCTTGGTTTAACGAAAAACCATAGGGGTTTCAATGGATACCATAGGGTTTCAAATGGTTGGTTAAATGGTTGGTTGAAATGGCATATTTTAAATGGGGCATTTAGGTGGACACAAACCAAAAACTTCTGAAAACCCATGAAACGCCAGTTGGCCTTGGAATCTGCTCTATATTTCAGCTAGTGCACATTTGCGTACATACAGTGCAAACATTAAAATCCTCAAAATAGTTGATAGGTCCGAATGTTCATCCCAAAAAGTACATGGAAAGTCATCGGGGACTCCGACATCGCCATCCTCAAGCTGATGACGAGACGGTGCAGCCACGTGGCAGAACCAGGGGCAGACTCCATCAAGGCCTCCTCTGCACTTGCTCGAGAGCGAAAGTCGACCTGATGACGCAGGTAGAAAATGAGGGAAGCCGAACAGCCAAGAATCAAAATACATCAAAATACCATATCATGAAATATTATGAATATATTATGAATATAACGCATTACATTGCCATTTGTGAACCACAGGAAGGGGAAATCAAACTGCTGGTCACAGAAAACCAACAAGACATCATCAGATGATGAATCATTGAGTCATTTCAGGGCCTCAAGACGCATGTCAGAACAGCGTGCTTTGTACCATAGCTTGTTCCTGGCAGCAGAGCAGCATAGGAAAATGAATCTGACATCCACATGAATCCAGCGCGAATCTATCGAACAAAACGGTTTCAGTTTCTCTGACTGCCGAGTCCTTCTCTGCAACTAGCTAAATTTCATAAATTATCTCCGATATGATAGAAACAAAGAGTGTCATTGGATTCGTTAAGAGTTTCCCCACGCGGTTCCGTCCCGACAGAGCGTGGATAGTGCCTTTTTATCGGCGTGATCACCGCCATGTTTCCAGGAGAAACCTCCGCAGGCCGTGAAAGATTTCTAAAACAAGAAGTAAATGGCTTGACAAAATCGGCAGAGATGGATGCAATTGCAGTTTGGCAAATGGCAACTGAGGCGGAAACGTATAATGCCATCTGTCCACTTCTGAGTGGGACCAAGAACCGTTGACAAGCATGCAGAATTCAACAGCACGGAAGAACGGTTCAAAAAGGAGCAACTACTGGGCTCCGCACTGGGACATGACACTCAGAAAATCACATAGTTCACACTATCACAAGCATTGACCCATCAATGGCTGCAACATCGAAATGTCCAACCACCATTCTTTGCTGCAAATAACAAAACAGGAGAGCAGAATCTTCTTCTGGTCACGCATCAAAGTTGCCAACGGACAACTGCTTGTGCCAACATATCCAACACGACGCACAACATACGTCTGAAATTCGGCTTGCATGACCGCACAAGACACGTTGTTTTTCTCAGGCAAGGTAGGCACCAACATCATCTGCCGGCACTTCAACTGCCCCTTCTGTTTGCAGAGATTCGCTGGGCACACCATGCAATTCACCGCAACTCCTCAGCTTCTGCTGTCCGAGCACATCGTTTCGTCAGCTGGGAGGTCACTGTAGAGATGATTTTCTTGGATCGCAACACATGCGCTCCCTGTTTCATCCTGTTTCTTGGTTTTCTTCCCAGAACTCAGCCACAGAAGGCATCGCACTTTCAGCACTTTCAGCACTTTCAGCACTGTGATGCAACTCACATTTGGGAAGACGACTTCGGCCCATGCTGCAAACAACTGCAGGGGCGTCACGGTAAATCTCCCAGTCTTCACTTTGCCTTGAGAGAAGGATGGCCGATGCAAAGGGGAAGGTCAAGCATGCGACATCCCGTGCTTCCGGTCGGCCACTGTAGACGTGGACAAAGGAGTCCACCAAGCATTGCAGGTTGGTCCGCACAGAACACACCAAGCGAACACCGGCTTCAGCGCAAATGAACCCAGCTTTGAGAGCGGAATACTTGTCACGAAATTCTGCGATGATGACCTATCTTCCGAAATAACGAAATCAAAGCCCAAGATGCCAACAATGATCGTTTTTGACAGAAAAGATGGACATCTCATCAAATCTCATCAATAAAAACCAGCACAAAATATACTTCAATGTTTTTTCAAATATATGATCTTGAAAATCATCAATAGCCCACCTCTGGGACATGTTCATCAATGGTTTGTCGGATCCTCTCCACGATGCCGCTACCTTTACCCGTCACGTAGCCCAGGTCGGCACTTCCCAGGTCAGAGAAATCGCCCAAAAAGTCCACCACCTGGACCTGTGCAGCAAACCGGATATCCATCCTGTGGGTCAGTTAACCCGGGGGAAAATATCTGGGATATGTGGGATATGAACAGTTGATTCCATGGTGAAAATATCTGGGATATGAGAACGAGGTTAAAACTCGTCGATTGATAGCATCAAGAATCATTCGATATCAAACCTATGAGGGATATGCGAATCATCCATGAAAACTGGGAGAAAACATCCCGGAAGATAAGTTGATTGGAATGAGCACAAAAGTCGACAGGATATTCATGTGCCATTTTTTCACGTCCATCGTCCATCTCTTGGCACCCAACATACTCAATCGATCACATACGTGTATGCAAAGTTCAAGATTCGAGAAAATGTAGATATTGAAGGAACTGTAGGTCATAGGTGATGCAATCAACACTCACTCTCTGCCGGTAGAGAAACCCATGAATGAAGACACACGTCCTAGGATCTGAATAGAAATTGGTTTGTGCACAAATAGAATGCCCCCACATCCGATGGTTCATTATCATTCATTTCAAACCTTACCCACCATGGCCAGTTCGTATTCTCCACATGCAGCGAAATCACCTGCAGCTCCTTGGACAGGTTTACTGCCACATCTCGGAGAATTGTGGTTTTGCCGCAGCCGGCAGAGCCGACAAAAACGGTGGAACCGTCCAACAGATCTCGGGCTCTGTCCCACAGGCCCTGCAAATAGCCTCCACGGCATTCGACATTCGACTAGCAAAACATGAGTCATTCAAATCTTGTGAAGTTCAAAGCTACCATAAAGATCCGTACAAATCCAAAAATAATCCAGAAAATCAGATCAAGATCAGATCAAGTGGCGGCCCAGGTGCACTGTGACGCTGCAAATTCGGTTGGAGTCCGACACGCCGAAGTGGGCCCGGTGTGGCGACCCAGGGATGTGCACCAGTCCAGGTACGTTCTTCCAGCACAGCCTCGCGATAGTTTCACAGAAAGGCGCTGTCGGCAAAACTAAGAACTTCAGCAATCAAACATGGAAAGTGGGGAATAATCGAATAATCTATATATATATATGTATATACAATATATATGTACATATATACATATAAGCTCAATGAATCTCAATGATCTACATGGTGGATTTTCGATTGCCAGGGTTGATTCCCCAACGGATACGCAGCCACGGCGAGCCTCCTGGCCAGTTCATCCAGATCCTTTTGGCAAAGCACCGTGGATGGCAACTTCATAGGATCCAACCACCCGCTTCGCAGGGCCACCTGGTGTCTGCCAATGATTAAAGCCTTAAAGTCCCAAAAAATCAGCTGCCCCAACTGATTCAAAATAAAATGAAAGACTTGTGACTTCACGTGGATTTCTGATGCCGAACTTTAACATCTTTGAAGGAATCTCCAAACCATCATGGCCTTCATGGGAGCATCGGACCGGTACAGAAGTCGATGGGCTGATGACTGCAGAATCTCCAAGACTTGCGTGGAGATGTCTACGTTGAGATGGGAGGGTAAAAGCATTCGGAAGGCTCCTGGCGTTGATGGAGCGCAATTTTGAAGAAAAACCTGCACAACTCCTGCTCAGACAGGACGATTCATGGATTCAGTTGTAGGTTGAATGAGTTGAGGCTCAGTTGGATCTCCTGCATCTTCGTTTTCATGTCCGTCTGTCGCACCTGTGACCTCAGGCCAAATCACCGGTGATCCTTCGATTTTGGTGCTCTCAGTGCACTCTTTGCACCTCCATGAGATCCACAGCATCCATAGGATCCGGGTCGCAAGCTCCTCCGCAGTCGCATGAAAATTTGCAGCGGTAGCGGTCTGTTGGATCCCCTGCAGCGGTAAAGCCTCAAAATCGCTCTCCTGATGGAGCTTCATTGCTCTCAAGCCTTGGAGGGAGTTTCACTTCTGTGGCAGTTGTTTGCCAATGTGCATGGATATTTCACAAGACATAATGCTGAGTACAAGTTCCAACAAATGAGATCAGATTTGGGAGCCCTATCCATGCTGTAAAGAGAGAGAGAGAGAGAGAGTCTGTTGCAACAAGTCAAAATGCTGCTGGGTTGTGCGCTGCAGACGTATCTCCTTGCACTTGCTGTCAAAATACCTGGCAGGTAGTACTTGCTACACCAAGAACGCCGGGAACCCTGGTCAAACAAAGAGGTCATGCATCTGCACATGCTGAGGATCGGGCTTCACAATCTCCCTCTCCGAAAGAGGGTACCTCATCTCAGCCTTGCGAGGCTCAAACCCGTTGCCGATCAAATCTATGGTGGATCATGGGGGATCTATGCTACGACTCACTCTCTGGCCTGTCTCCCCCACGCCACAAACAGGTCTGTAGGCACATCTTGCGCGGTGTCCTCAATCGAGAAAACATCAACAAACCATGGATCATTCACAAAGATACAAATGACTGGCATGTGAAAGGATAAAATGAATGATGTGAGCATGGGTCACAAACGGGTACGGATGAACCCGCAAAGTGGATCACTGTGAATGTCAAACCATCCATGTTTTGGGGTCAAGAGTTCTGACCCCTGCCCAAATCAATCATCCCATGATATCCAAGTGAATATCATCAAACAATGTCATCACAAAATGATATCAAATGGATCAAAACACGATGATCAAAATGATCAACACCTAAAATTTCTGTTCCCCGTGTTCCCCGTGCTCCTTCTTCTTGTGTGGTTTGATTTCCACCTGGACACCGTCGATGATGCCCTGGTTGCCTTGGGCAATGATGGCCTGTCTTAGCTGGGCATCGTCCAAGGACACCACGGCGCAGCCCATGGAGCTGTGTTTCATCACTTTCACCATCTGTCCAACCTCCAAGAATCATTCAGAATGGATAGATTTGAGGGGATTTTTTGGTTGTTTCCAAAGGTGATCCGCAACTGAACATGTTCCAACATGGGGTGGGGCACCATCATTTCCAACTCTTTTTGAAGACATCGTTTCTGCCGAGATATAACTTTGGAAATTTTGAGAATAGTGTATCGACCGACTCTCAGGTGACGCTCGCATAGTTTTTGCACTGGACAAAATGCAAAGGCACTCGTTTCTGAATGAGCACTCCTCTAACTAAATCTGAAGTGCATGGTGCTGTTCTACAAAACGTAGTTGAACACCGCTCCACACACTCGCCTCTTGAATTGGTTCCCGTCGCAAGGTTGGCATCGTGCCCTGGAAATAGTACTGGTCCTGCCAGACTGGAAAGCAAATCAATCGAGGAGAGTAAATTGAAGTTCTTTTCAAAGGGACTATTCTCCCCAAATGTGATTCACAGTCGATGAATCTGTGCTCCTGGAATGAATTGGCACTTCTCTGCCCCTCCTCAATCTTCACGTGCTCTGGGGTAACCGGTAAGGTTTCTGCCCCTTCTGCATTTCTTGCTCTGCCCCATCTGCTTCCAATGGAACTGGCAGATGACACACTGGCAGCCACCGAAGCCCCAACTTTCGGCCCGATGGAAGGGTGCAAGGACACCATCTTGCCAACTTCAGAATCCCACACCGCGAACTGTGGTTGCTGGCATAAGTACTGTTCAAGATCCGCTAATGAAGGAAACTCTGCAAGACAGACTTCGTCCAAGGCTAAATGCGCAAGGTGCAGACTTCTGCCTGCTTCGTCAATCACCGAGTATAAGTGATTTGATAATGAACCCATCTCATTAGAATCTCCTTCGTCAGCAGGACTTTGTTGGGTTGAGATGTTTGGATCCTGAGTCTCAACATCTGCCTTGCAGGCATCAGCAACATGCACAACATTTTGCAGATTGGCATCGATGAGAGACACCAGGTGCCCAAAGTGACTGCTGGAAATGTGGAAGATGTTCGAGCGCTGCTTCAAGAAAGAGAGCAGTTGATGATGGTTGCCCGTGGTGTTTGCAAGATCTAGATGTTCCGGGAGGGAGAACAACGAAATAGGCTGTCCAAAGTCAGAGCAAACAGAAAGCAGAACTCTTTCCAAAGAAGCTTCTGTGTAGCCACCCAAGACTTTCACTTCCGCAGATGGACCTGAGCCACTCAGGCGTAAATAGAACCAAAAGATGTAGGCATATGAAACTTAAAGCCACCCTGTGTTCTCCGATAGTGGGAGTGGAGAGTAGTTCATAAACTGCAAATCCTCCCGCAAAGTCATCCTTGGAAAAAGAACCATGGAGCTGAAACGCAACCGAGCCACTTCCAAACGTATCAGAATCGCCAAGAATTTTGCTTTTCTCCTGCACCATCAGTCATCATGAAAGTGTTAACCTAAGGTCTGTTAAAAACCAGTGGTGTGAAGCAAAGAAAACTTATTCCCAGTCCTGTTCCATGTCTCCCAGTGCTTCCAGCCCGGACATCTTGGCAAGAGGATCGGCATCGAAGTGCAGGAGCTTCAATGCATCCACACAGCAAGTGAGGGTGACGACGGGGTCCTCACTTCCATTTGGGATTGAAAAAAGGTAGGGTTTCCCCTGGAGGTAGTCTCGTAAGCCCTCGGTGGGTCGAGTCTGCAACCAAGCGCCTAACTCTGAGATGCGTTCAATCTTCGAGAGTTCCAATCCATCTCCGGATTGTTGAATCTCATGTCCCAACTCCACATCCCACGAAGTGGGAGCAGTCGACAAGTTGATGGCTGCAAGAGCAAAACTCATGCTTGGAAAATTGTCATCACGCTTCTGGGAGAAAAATGTCACTGACAAGCCAGCGCTGGTGGTGGAAAATTTCAAGGACTTCGTGGGCAGTTTGCCAAACCTTCTTCTCACCTTCACTTTCACCTCCTCCTTGCGAAGTCTCTGGAATTCTTTGAGTACCCACAATCTTCGGTTGCCAGACCAGGCGTACAAAATGTTCTCATCTTGCAGGACTTCTATTTGGGGAATCTGGTGTGGAAACAGATTTCCATCGAGAAGCTGCTTTAACATGGCTGCAACAAGACGTCCATCTTGAAAAACAATTCTGATGCTATTGTGGATCCAACGTATCTGCGAAACTGGCACCTCAAATTCTTCAGTCACAGTGCTTTGGACCACACTCTGCCGTGGGGTTCCTGCTGCACCTGGAGAGTCTCCTGCTGCCTGCAAGATTCTCGTCCAATGCCCGTGAGGACAGTCAGCCCGCAAATGGCAAACAACTAAAGAGGATTGAGGCTTTGCGTGTCGCCTGTTTTGGTGGTCTTTGGCATGATTACAAGCATTTCGGAGAAAATGGCAGCAAAATTTCGCCAAGCAGACCCGTCCACTACCCTCATCAGTTTCAAAATCGAACAGCCCATCGTAATCGCTGCAAAAACTCTTGACACCAGGGTTTGAGATGAAGTCCTTGTGAGCTGGATTGAGCTGATAGTATTGACCGACTTCGCTTCCCTTCAACGAACCGCCCATCTGGTGCGCATACAGGGCCAAGTGTGCAGCCACACTGTTTGCAGACGTCGCCACAGATTTTGTTTGCCCTGCTGCACTTTTACCTTTGCCTTTGCCTTTTCCTTTTGGATTTGTGTTGGCTTGGGCCTCAATTTTGGCCCAATGCCCACACGTGCACTTTGGGCCATACTGACAGTGAACCGCTCCTTCCGGGACTTGTGAGTGCAAAAACCCCTGGTGGTCTGACTTCTTGTCACAGCACCCTCGCAGGAATTTGCAACAGTGCTTTGGCAAAGACAATTTTGTCTGAGGGTGGTCCGGTATGTAAGCTATGAGACCGACGTGTTGTGCACAAAATGATGGAATTTTATCGATGATTTGTCGGTGTCCAGGATGTAATTCATAGTATTGATTGAGTTGAGCAGCTAACATGGTTCCCGACCGTTCTGCTAAAAACATTGCCAATTGTGCGGCAACTTGTTTCGATCGCGACATCTCCAAATTTGAAGCTGCACTAATCATCGATGTAGAAGACACCTGACAAGGGGAGAATCATGAGTGTTGAGTGTCCCCCCTGGCAGAAGAGATGGATTTCCTGCAACATCCATGGGGTTTTGGCCAAAAAACCGGAACCTGCAGACGATAGTGAATTCCATGTCCAGAGCTGATCGAGATGCGATCTGGATGCTGCTCGCAGAAACTACGCATGTTCTTCACCAAACCACGATGCCCAGGATACTTCACATAAAAAGGAGCAAGTTTTTCTGAAGTGATCGTACCACCCTGTTCTAAAATAAATTGCGCAAGATCCGCCAAGATCTGATCGGTTTGCTTTTTTGACGGCGCCATGGCTGCCCTCAGTAAGTTTCACATCCACAAGCAGGAAGGTGTGGCAACCTTTTTTGGAATGCATGTCTACGCGCGGAAACTCGTTCGAAATTGATTGCAGGTAACATTGAAAAACTATTTCGAATATGGATGTCGGACAGTAATGTTTGTTCCTTTCACCACAACAGTTGAGACAGGCCAGCACACCAGTTGAACCTTTCTAAACAAAAATTGTTTGAAAATCAAATGGGCATCCTTCCTGCGAGGCAGCTTGATGCGACAGCATCCTAGAATTCATGAAACGGAAGTCTACAAGTGTGAATGCAATGCACATTTGAACCAATCATCACAAGTGAACTGCCGCAACAATACAACGCCGTGATCAATTTTTTTCAATTTTCGAACATCCGATTGCTGCTTCTCAAACCAATCCGATTGCTGCTGTTTTCGGCCCCCAACCATCAAATCCCGCACCTACAAAACGGATGTGCCAAAGAAAACCGCTGCGTAGCATAGACATAACTGATATAACCCAAAAGTTTGCTGGACCTTGTCATTTCCTCTAGTTCGGGGTGGCTTTGATTTTTGCAGCTGACCAAGAGCAACTTCCGGAATGTTTTCAACAATTTGCAAAATTTTTGGCACATGCACGCGGCTCTCAAATGTTTAACAAAACCCTGCAAACCAGCGCGGCAAACCACGGAAAGCACTCAAACATATCAAAATATCCCAGGGTAGCAACTACCACCGTTTCCCTGCACAATAAGGTAGGTAGACACAAAAGATATAGGAATATACGGTCAGAAGAATCCAAAGAGCAACATCCTGAATCTTAGACAAAAACTGTTCTATGAGTTTCTGAAAGACGCCAACACAACTTGACCATACATTACCCAAACATCAACGTGAAACCAGTCAAGCTGTGCCAAGACTACAAATTAATAAAGAGATGCATCATGCCCTACTCTAGATGTAACTTGCACTTCGGCACGGCTGCCAAGAGGATGCGGAAGAAGTGGCAGAAAATCTTCAACCATTCAGTCAAATAGAAAATGCGCAAAATAAATCACAATTGCCCATGAAAATGCAAAGTCGCTTTTGGTTGTCTTCCATTGTTTGTTTCGGATGAAATTTGCACTTATTTACTTGGTCCCACGCGACGCAAGCTGCCTTTTCCTTCTGTAGGCTCCGCCGCTGGTAATCAAAGGAAAAGCGCTGGAGATGTCATGGGCCACATGAATGGCGGATTGCTTTACATTGCGCATCGTGTCTGGGAGCGTAGATGCAACATACCAGTAGTACCGCACAAGGCGGTGGCAGATTCAAAGATAGGAAATCCATAGGAGAAGTTGGTTGTTGTGAATCATGGATGGCAGAGCGAACCCACTGATGGACCGAAAAGTGGCTGGAGGCGATGCAGTGTAGTTGGAGTGTAGCTGTATAGTTGTAGTTGTAGTTGTAATCATTGTGGTTGTGGTTGTAGTGCAGTGTAGCTGTAGTTGTGGTTGTAGTAGTCGTAGTTGTGGTTTTAATGCAATGTGGATGTAGCTGTAATGGTAGTTGTAGTTGACGTTGTAGCTGTAGTAGTTGTATTTTTTTTGCAATTGTAGTTGCAATTGTGGTTCTAGTAGTTGTAGTTGTAGCTGTAGTAGTTGCAGTTGTAGTTGTTGTGCAGTGTATATAGCGTAATGCAGTGCAGTTGTAGTTGTCATGTAGTTGTAGTTGTAGTTGTGGTTTTGCTCCTAGTCGTAGTTGTCGTGTAATTGCAGTTGGAGTTGCGCGTGTAATTGTAGTTTGTTGTTGTTGTTGTTGTTGTTGTTGTTGGTGGTGGTGGTGGTGGTGGTGGTGGTGGTGTAGCTGTCGCTGTAATAGTTTTAGTTTGAGTTGTAGTAGTTGTAGCTGTAGCTGTAGCTGTAGTGGTTGTAGTCGTAGTTGTAGTAGTCGTAGTTGTAGTTGTAGAAGTTGTGGTTGTAGTTGTCGTTGTAGTTGTCGTTGTAGTTGTTGTAGATTGTAGTTGTAATTGTAATTGTAGATGTAGATGTAGTTGCATTAGTAACAGTTGTACTTGTAGTCGCAATTGTGGTTGTAGTTGTAGTGTGATGTGATGTAGTGTAGTACAGTTTAGTGTAGTGTAATGTTTCCAAACGAAGCAATTCTGCGAGACTTCCTCAAGTTTTGAAATTGACAACATCAAAAACGAAGTAATTCTGCGAGGCTTCCTTCAAAAATGGAACCTTGCATGTGCAGCTGATGGCCTCGCACCAATGCGTTTTGCGTTTTTTCCATGTCTTGTCTCTAAAGTACTGCGCCTGCCACGAAAAAGCGAGGCCAGGTAGTACGAAGTGTTGCGCCTGTCACGCGAAATCATCTTAGCAAACCTGAAAATCTGATACCCAAAATGACACCATTCTCAGGAAATCAGAGCCCTGACCTCTTAACATCTCTGCTCGAGGTGTCTCTTGTACTGCGCCTGCCACGAAAAATGCATCTTTCCAAATCTTCAAATGTCCCACGCCTGCCATCGTTTTAGAAAATTCTATAAAAACCCGCACGTTTAGCTCACTTTCAACAAGGTGCAGAATCCCTTGCGCCTGTCACACACGACGAGGTCTGAACATCCGAAAATGGCCCGAGCATGCGATGTTTTTAGCATTTTCACTTCCAAATGCGCCTCGCCGCAGAAGGGCGTGCACTTTTTCGACATCGCAACTTCCAAACATGCTCCGAACATGTGGTGCTTTTGGCTTGAAAACGTGCTTCCCGCCACAACAGCGTGCACTTTTTCAACATCACAGCTTCCAAAAGTGCTTCGGGACCGTCAGTTTTAACACTTTTTACTTCCAAATGTGCTTCGCGCCACAACGGCGTGCAATTTGTGATCTCTCATCTGCCCAGATCGCTCCGCACCCGCCGCTTTAGCGAGCCTAGTTTTCGATCCTCCGGAGCCACAAAAAAATGGATAAACACCGTGTTTCGCGACTTTCCTACCTTTTCGCGCACCTGCATCTTGTCTCTTCTGACTTTCTCCTCTCCGATCTTCTCTCTTCTGACTTTCTCCCTCTCTGACCTTCTCTCTTACTTTCTTCCTGGCTGTGCTTTTCCATCTGTCCATATTGTCGGAAGTTTGACTTCTAGACTTCCTTCGACCATTGAAATATCGACCCCTATGAGAGCTCACATGCCATGCCACCACCACCAAGACACCCACAAGCAAGAAACCACCCATACACCACCAAAAGTACCATTGAATTGCCACAGCAATACCAGCAAAATACTTCGCAAAGACAACACTACGCATGCAAGCCCGCCCAAACGCCACCAAGACGCAACTGCGCAATAGAGACTGATCACGAACACATCATCGACACTCCACCAAGACACCACCAAATCACCACTGACACACCACCAAACTTAAAAAGAGATGCATCATGCCCTACTATGGATGTAACTTGCACTTCGGAACGGCTGCCAAGAGGATGCGGAAGAAGCGGCAGAAAATCTTCAACCATTCAGTCAAATAGAACTGGGTCGCGTGTGATCAAGTAAATAAATGCAAATCTCATCCGAAACAAACAATGAATGGAAGACAACCAAAAGCGACTTTGCATTTTCATGGGCAATTGTGATTTCTTTTTGCGCGTTTTCTATTTAACTGAATGGTTGAAGATTTTCTGCATTTTTTCCGCATCCTCTTGGCAGCAGTGCCGAAGTGCAAGTTACGTCTAGAGTAGGGTTTTTTCCTTTTCTACGCTCCTCCGCTGGTAAGCAAAGGAAAAGCACTGGAGATGTCATGGGCCACAAGTGTGCAGGATTGTTTGATATTGTGTGTTGTGAACATGAGCCTAGTTTCGCGACAACTCGGCCCAAAATGGCTCAACATAAGTCCAATCAGATTTCATTGCTTTTTTATATGGTCTTCATTGTCATAGATAGCTAAATTGTTTTCATTGATTTTGACATGGTTTTCATTGATTTTTGGAAAAAAACGACCGTCACAATTTCTCGGTTTTTTTGATTTTCTATTTCGATGCACACACGCGCACACAAAGAAATTGCTCAACATGTGCTTGCGAACAGGTCAGCATAGCTTGCGTGCAGCATGCCCCAAAGGAAAAGAGACAAATGAAAACAAAAAATGGCAACCCATTTTGCATTTACAATGTTTTTTGCAAACGCCTTGCATGGACCAAAAGTCAACGACACTGAAATGTCCAAGTCCAAGATAAAAGCCAACAACTACCCCAAAATAGCCCAAAATAACCCAAAATGGCTCAACATAAGCCGAATCTCGCACCAACTCAGCCTAAAATGGCTCAACATGAGCGCGAGACACAGCCCAACATAGAGCCCCACGTTCAAGGTGGACATTCATTACATTATTTATTTATATCACATACAGGTGGATATAAATTATATATATATATACGCAAAGCACGATACGCGGAAACAACAAGTTAAACCGAAACTTAAATTCCAAANTTTATTTATATCACATACAGGTGGATATAAATTATATATATATATACGCAAAGCACGATACGCGGAAACAACAAGTTAAACCGAAACTTAAATTCCAAAAAACCCTTCCCACGGCTTCACTTGGCTTCACTCGAATTTATTAATTCTTCTTTTTCGCATTGCTGGATAATTGGTCAAGCAAATGTTTTGCTTTCTGTTTTGATGCCAAATTGTTGATGGCACAAAATCCCCCNAATTTATTAATTCTTCTTTTTCGCATTGCTGGATAATTGGTCAAGCAAATGTTTTGCTTTCTGTTTTGATGCCAAATTGTTGATGGCACAAAATCCCCCCCATATCTAAGATATGGAGAGAATGCCGCTGAATTCTAAACATTCGAAATGGATCTCTGCCAGTGAGGAAATCGAACTGTGACAAATGCACAAGTCAATGCAAATGTCCAGTCTCAATGTTGAACAAACAGTCAGAAAAAAAAACCTGGTAAACTGAAGCAACGCAAACGCCAAAAATCTCGGACTGGTCACAAGAATGGATTGATGGGCACAGCGTGCTGTCCAAAGTCGTGCAATCGGAAATACGCAATTGACGAAAAAGCATCGAATCAGACAGGCCAATTGACCTATGGGGACATCGAATTGGATTGAAAGTGAAGCCCTAAGAGGTGTGGTGGGGGGGTTAAAATTTTGAAACAACAGCAAAAGCATGAATGCAATGAATGTCACCTTGAACCAAAATGTTTTGGGGAACATATAATGAACTAACCCCCTACAAACATTACTGAACGAGTACAGTTAAAGTTCAAGGTGGACATTCATTACATTCTTTATTTATATCACATACAGGTGGATATAAATTATATATATATATACGCAAAGCACGATACGCGGAAACAACAAGTTAAACCGAAACTTAAATTCCAAA
>BGPT01000668.1:158068-176210 GCA_003297045.1 Symbiodinium sp. clade C Y103
CTTTCTTGGACATATTCAGATTCCAGAGTATTCAGGTTCCAGAGAACATGTAAAGATTATTCTCAGGAAATGTAACGTTGACCTCAGATTTCAACGAAGCTGGTTTTGAGTTTGTTGGTTGTGAAATCAAACTCTTCTAACTGTTTCCAGAAGTTGAGAGGTCAAACTCTGTAGATGCAATGTATTGGTGAAACTACGCTGCGGATGTCCTCCGCCGAGCTTCCAAGACATGGCTGTCATTTCATGAACGCCCTCTTCTTGGCAAATAGAGATCAAATCCTTGTACCATGTAGCGCCTTGAATGCGGCTGGACAATGTGGCAAGGTCTTGAATTTCTCGTTTCCATTTGCGCAGGTCACTCAAAATGAGCTCGATCGGATCACCAGGGGTGGCCGCAGAAGGGGCCGGTGTCAAATTCACAGAGGCAGCCGGAGTGGAAGGAGGTGTGCCGGACTCCACTGCTGATACCGGTCGCCTGGACAAGGGAGGTGGTTCCGTCCACACCGGAATAGTACGAGCTTCTTCAACCAGGAGCTGTAGGCAAAGGATTTGCCGTTTTGAAGGCTGATCCACCAAAAATATGTCACTCGCTGCTTGCACAAACGCATCAGGTGATTGAATGTGCTCGAATGCATCGACTAGTTGAGCCCAACTTCCAATGCCTGTATCCATCAACTGTGTGCGTAAAAAATCACCACCATAAATTTCGCGGCAACGGAGAGGAAAAGTTGACGGCATCGTGTCCCAAAAATTGGACACCAAGAAGATGGGCAAACTAAAAGCCGATAAAGATAAAAACGCAAGGTGGCTGAGAGTGTGAAATAAAAGATGATGGGATGAATGCGGATGCCTAAGATCAGTATGGCTGAAATCCCAAAATAATTGGTGGGTGTTCTTCTGTGTTGTTGTTTTTTTTTTGAGCCATGCTCATAAACGACTGCAACGCAATGATGTGCAAGGGAACATGTGGCACAACAAAATGCTGAAGCAACGCAATGTTGAAGTCCGGCAACAACATGTGCCACACTACGGTGTGGAAGCGTCTCAATGGACATGCGGAACGCCAAGGCCGCTGGGCCCCATTTTCGCATTAACCACATGTTGCAGTCACAGTTGTGAGTGGGATAGGTTAGGTATGGGGAAACTGTATGAGTCACTACGAAAAAGCATGAAATTCATTCATGAACGGTTTGAAAACTTCAGCCAAAAAGGGTGGGGCCACGGAAGGTCCTCGAGCAACAAAGCCCCGAAGTGATCGGTCCAAAAGTGGAGCCAAGATCAGTGGACGTCATCTGATACGTAGTGGATGAAGCGACTCCCGTACTTGCTGAGTGTGTTGGCTCCCATCGGGAACAGAGCAAAGGTCACTGCCATCTTCCGGAGTCATAGGAAAAGCAGCATCGGCTTGGATGGGAAAAATATTGTTGGGAATGGGCCGAGGGAGATCACCTGTTATGGCTGGATAAAAGTGGAGCGATGATCTCCGCAAACTGGGCAACCAGGGAAGTTGGATAACCAGCTGTATCGTCGCTCCAAAAAATCTCCCGCGGTATGGAAAAGCCCCGCAATGGATTCATGTGCATCTTGAGGATGGTCGCAAAGCGCTCCCATAGAGGGCAGGGGTACCAAACTAGGCGCAAACATCCATGCCGGACGAGTGTGCCAACCAAATGCGCATGCTGAAAAATTAATACAGAGAGTACCAATGAGCCGGAGAAAATCGTGAACCTCCGGTACCAGCCATGAGGTAGCCGATGGTGGTTGTTCCAATAGGCCTAGGTAAACGAATAAATAAGAGGTCCCAGAGAAACCTGAAAGCATGAGATGCCAAACTGTTGGAATGCCCAACGAACACTCTGGATACCGTGCGGGAGCTGACCTTGGGGTCACTCGAACGCCCAGCGAAAAGCAAATCAGCAAATTGGATCTCTGTGAGGCCCTCTAATGAAATCCGCAAAGAAGTGCAGGCAGCATGAAGGTGCATCAAGGTGGATAAAGATCTGTAGACAGTTGAAGCTGCAAAACCATCCAAAATACGTTGACAATGATCAGCAAAATGTGAGCTACCTGATAGTTCCTGCAGCATCGGATAAAAACTCGAAAATGCCACCAAAAACTGAGGCCAGATGGCCTGTAGGGTCGGACAGGCACTGCATGCTTGGGTCCTGGATGCAGTGAGTTGACGCGGCTTTTTCATCCTACTTGATGGCAGTGGCATCTTCCTGGCAGGTTGGTGCAAAGATTGAGAAGTGTCGTCCGTAACTGTTACATGCGTGGAGGTCGCCGGAGGAGACAGCAAATAAAATGGAGGTCCAGTCGATTGTTTGTAGCCCCGATGCCACTGAAAAAAAAAGACAGCGGGGTATCACTCCGAAAAACAAAGCGGAGGCGATCAGTGCTGATATCCGGCTGGGTCGTTGCAACGGCTGGGCATGATGCATCTGAGACAAGCTGGAAAAAGCACCTACAGAAGATCTGCCAGGATTCCCCAACTGCGATTGCGAAATACTTCGCAAATGAGCTCTGATACGAGGTTGCGTGTCGTATGTAGGTCTTTGCAGAGGCTGGGACTTCGGCGCTGTGGTAAATGGCCCGTGCGGGCTTGATGTCGAAGACATTTGCGTCACCTGAAAAGGAGCAGGGCGTGGTGTGCAAAACTGGTCTTGGCATTAATCGAAATCTGCATCATCTGTGAGCAATTCCCAGTCACCAAAAATCGTCAGGAAAACCCTCAAGAGATGACACCGGTGATCCCACAGGTGTAGGCACTGCTTCAATCGACGGGGTATCGACTCGCTTGAAAATACTGGTCCAGTAGCGAAGAAAAGTCGACGCCAGCGAAAATCTCACAATGTCCACTGTGAATGAAACAGTTGAATCTGTCAAGGAGGACAGGAGACCAGTAAAAAGATGCCTATGCTGTGGGGCTGCAAATACACAATACACCGGCGCTGATGTCCCGATGAGGCCACGCAATCGATGGCGGGCAAGCATGGACCGACCCCCGGCCGGGAGGTGACAAGAAATAGTGCAAAACAATAAGTGTCCAAATGGTGAAGTCCAGGAAGCATGAAAAACATGTGACATGACAAGACCAGTGAGACGCGCTACAAAGCGAAGCGCTGCAAACGAACCATGGTGTTTGACTGCCTGTTGAATGACCTGATGGTCCAACTTAGGTGCAAACGATTCACTCAATGACGTAGTCAAGGTTGCCGGTGCTGCGCCTGGCAGCATGTCATCCATGGTTGCCTCAAAGCCCCGTAAATCGAAGGCGCAGCAAGCAAATGTAAAAACTGTCCAGCCATCTGCTACGATCTGATTGGCATGGGCTGGATCCACGCCAGACTCTTGCAATATATCCTCCAGTTTGGAGTCCAAGGCCGCAAGTGCGACGGGTTCCATAAAAAGAACAAACAAGTGAGGATCCAGCTGCAAACGCAGAAATCAGATTGATCAGGTGATGGCTGGGGATACGTGGGATAACATAGGGGTAACCACCCGGTGTGAAAGTGTGAAATGAAAGATGATGGGATGAATGCAGGTGCCTAAAATCAATAGGGCGAAAGTCCTAAAATGATTGGAGGGTGGTCTTATATTGTGTTGTTTTTTTTTTGAGCCATGCTCATAAACGACTACCACATAACAAAATGTGAAGCAGAGCAATGATGTGCAGGGGGAACAAGTGCCACACTGCGGTGTGGGAGCATCTCAATGGACATGCTGAACGCCAAGGCCGCTGGGCCCCATTTTTGCATTGACCACATGTTGCAGTCACAGCTGTAATTGGGATATAGCATGTATGGGGAAATTGCAAGAGACGCAGTCAAGGCAGAGTTTCGACAGAAATCCAACCTTTCTTGCAGCCTGGATGGGAACACAAAATGTGTCCTGGGGCCAACGCCAATGCAGCACGAAGTGCAAAGTGGTCCGGGGCAAAACTCTTGCCACACGCTGTATTCCAGGTCCAGTCCGGAGGCACGCCTTCCTCCGGTGGTAAAGCAAGCGCTACATTCCAGGTGGTGCGATACACTCCAATGAGAACCGCATCAAAAGATGCAGGAATCCGGACTATGGCTGCCTGAAGTTGGAGAGAGCCGTTGACATCATCCCTGGAATATAAACGAGGGCTTGGCATGGGGTCTTTGCGCTTCCCCTGTAAACGCCTCAACTCTGGTGCTAAGTGGAGTTGATGTGCAAATGAGAGCAACGGACTCTTCAAGCCATGCATGTTGTAGGGCTGAACTGGCAATACATTAGTCACCGGAGATGTAAGCCAGGGTAATGATAAAAAATGTCCGCAAAAGGACAGGGCTGCAGCAGAGGTCATAGGACCCGGGCCATCAGCGTGATTGAGGCTGTCGATGCTGGGGATGACAAAATCACCATCCTGAAGTCGCCTACCATGGCGGGAATGCAGTCCATCCAAAGCCTGCGGATAATGGTGCACCCATGCAAAGGAACCCGTGGATAAAAATCTCTTGCATAGCACGCCAAATGGGTAGCCAGATGGGCAAGTCAGTGGACGGTATGAGAGGCCTCTCAAAGAAATCAGATCGTATGCGAGATTGCTCAAGCGTGTACGCTGAAGATCAGTGAAGGTCAGGCCACTCCACAGCGGCAATAGAAAGCTTCCGATCCCTAGCACTTCTTGGAGTGATGCAGAGCTCTGCAGGGCGTTGCATGCTGTAAATCTGAAACTGCACAAAATGAACAGCCAGATGAAAAAGTTCTGCAAAACGCGTTGAGATCCTGTACGGTCTGCGTTGGTGCCCGATGAAAATCTGATGCTGCCATATGTAAAGCTGGAGCTGCACAAAGTGAATGGAGAACTGCAAGATGTAAATCTGAAATTGCACAAAACATTGAGATCTGCGAAACGCATTGAGAACTGTGAAATGTAAATCTGAAACTGCACCAAATGAACGGCCAAATGAAAAATTTCTGCAAAACGCATTGAGATCCTATATGGTCTGCACTGGTGCAGGAAGTANACCAAATGAACGGCCAAATGAAAAATTTCTGCAAAACGCATTGAGATCCTATATGGTCTGCACTGGTGCAGGAAGTAAAGCTGATACTGCCAGATGTAAGCTGAAAATGCACAAAGTGAATAGAGAACTGCAAGATGTAAATCGGGAACTACACAAAACATTGAGGTCTGCAAAACGCATGGAGAATCGCCAGATAGAAATCTGAAACTGCACAAAATGAACTGCCAGGTGAAAAATTTGCGGTAAAACGCATGGAGATCCTGCACGGTCGGCTTTGGTGCCGGATGTAAATCGGATACTGCTAGATGTAAATCTGAAACGGCACAAAGTGAATGGAGAGCTGCAAGATGTAAATCTGAAACTGCACAAAACATTGAGATCTGCGAAACACATTGAGAACTGCGAAATGTAAATCGGGAACTGCACAAAAGGAACTGCCAGATGAAAAATTTCTGCAAGACGCAATGAGGTCCGGCACGGTCTGCACTGGCGCCAGATATAAATCTGATATGGCCAGGGTAAAACCGAAACTGCACACAGTGAATGGAGAACTGAAAGATGTAAATCTGAAACTGCACAAAACATTGAAATCCACAAAAAGCAGTGAGAACTGCCAGATATAANCCGAAACTGCACACAGTGAATGGAGAACTGAAAGATGTAAATCTGAAACTGCACAAAACATTGAAATCCACAAAAAGCAGTGAGAACTGCCAGATATAAATCCGAAACTGCACAAAAGGAACTGCCAGATGAAAGATGTCTGCAAAACGCATGGAGAACTTGCATGGTCTGCACTGGTGCCCTCATGCAAGGGTCAACATCCACTGAAGGCCGCGGCAAGGGTTGCGACGTCGAAGCTGCTGCCAATGAACTGGATGATGAAAGCGGTGACACCTGAAATGGGGCACGGAGAATACATGTTGAAAAATTTAGGTACTGTGTCATCAGCTGTAATCAACTCCCAGTCGTCAAAAGGCATCGGGAAAGCCCTCACAAGATGAAAATGGTGTGGCCACTGCAGCCAATGAAGCAAAATGCTCGCCCAAAAATGCCAGAATGCTGAACACAATGAAAAGCAGATAAGATCAGCTGTAAAAGCCCAAGAGGGGTCAGTCAAAAATGACAAAATGCCAGGGAAAAGGTGTCCAGTCTACTATGCAGCGAACATTCTGAAGCATAAATCTGAGGGCCCGATGATGCCCCGCCGAGGGTGGCGTGCAATCATGGCTCGATCACGGCCGGGAGAGTGACCAGGAGGAAGCAAAAGAAACTGTGATGACAGTGCCAAACTGAAGTCCTGAAAAATTGAAGCACATGNCAATCATGGCTCGATCACGGCCGGGAGAGTGACCAGGAGGAAGCAAAAGAAACTGTGATGACAGTGCCAAACTGAAGTCCTGAAAAATTGAAGCACATGTGTTGAGACGCCCACGCTAAGCAAACAGAGCACCTGTTTTTTTTTCAAAATGAAGCCACCAAATAGAAAGCAAATTAAGTCTTGGAGCCAAAATGGTTTCACACGAAACAAAATGAAGTCCCGTAAAACAAACNCAATCATGGCTCGATCACGGCCGGGAGAGTGACCAGGAGGAAGCAAAAGAAACTGTGATGACAGTGCCAAACTGAAGTCCTGAAAAATTGAAGCACATGCGTTGAGACGCCCACGCTAAGCAAACAGAGCACCTGGTTTTTTGTTTTTTTTTCAAAATGAAGCCACCAAATAGAAAGCAAATTAAGTCTTGGAGCCAAAATGGTTTCACACGAAACAAAATGAAGTCCCGTAAAACAAANGCCACCAAATAGAAAGCAAATTAAGTCTTGGAGCCAAAATGGTTTCACACGAAACAAAATGAAGTCCCGTAAAACAAACATGAAACAAGTACATGTACAATTCAGGGAACGACTTGCTGATCATGGCGAAGTAGGCGGTTTCGTAGCCAGAAACTCGTGAGCGCATGTTGATGGACATCTTTGCAAGCGCCCATTCCTTTTCGACCTGTGCATGACGCGTGTGGCCAGAAGAAGCTTGGAGTATCAGCATGAAGCTTGAGGAGCTTTTCTACGGGATCGGATTCTAGGGGTTAGAAGAAAAGTCAATGTGGTTGTAACAAATCAAGACATAACACTGTAGGTAGTAGAAGCCGATAGCCGCGCCAATAGCGCAAACCAAAATTGTTTGCCATACTTCAGAGACAGATCCGAAGCAATCGCAACACTTCATGTCCATCTCCATCCCCCAAAAGATTCCCATACCCCATATCCAAGCCATGGCCATCACCACCCATTACACACCTGGGGAATCTTCAGTATCAGTTCCAGGAAACTGGTCTTGCTTCCTCTGTGGAACTGGTTGTGATAGTCGGTCCTCGGTTGACAGGAAGCAAGCCAGGACTAGGACCAGGACTAGCACGAGCCAATGATTAAAACAAGCAGAAGTAGTAGAAGGAGTCGTATTTTGACCTGGAGAGGACGCAACTTGTTTGTTGATGTTGTTCAAGTTCATTTTGAAAAACCAATGCAGAAATCTGCTTGATATAGTACCTGTTAATATCTCCAACCTGGTCCTGAAATCGCACAGCTCCTTGAACTATAAGCATAGCCCAAGAGTCAAGAATTGGAGGACTGACTTAGGGCAACGGTAATCAAATACCGTCACGTCCAAGCCTGCCTCTTTGGTCCCCTGAATGTTCACATTGGATTCGATCCCAGGCTCCTGCAAAACCTCATACAGAGCATCTGTCCTGAGATGGGTCATCAGCGACTGTTCATGAAAATCTATGGGCAGCGTTTGACCTTGAACTTGTTCACGTCTGTCCCAATAAAATTTAATATAGTTGGATCGCATCATTGCTGGGGCACCCTTCTAGATTCATATGGATGATGATAATGATGATGATGATGATGATGATGATTACATGTATTATGTAACACTTTACAAACTGGCCACACTGATAACGCCAAGCTGGTCCGGTCCCCATATATTCCAAGTCTCAAAGTTCCGAAAGTGAGGGCTTTGTAAGAAGTCTCGCCCTTGTCAAGGTTGGGGGCCTGTACCCAAGCCTTTCCACGTACTTCTCGGACCACCCCACGTTGTCGGACCGAGTCTTTGTACTCCTGCAAGACCTGGGCTTGTTTCCTGTCATTCAGCTCGTGGCGATGGATGTTGCGCTGCCCCGATGCTGTAAAGAACGGAACATTGGACACATTGGAAACCTAAGTGCCAGTGCAGAAGCACAACAACACAGACCGCAGAGAACAGACTTGCGCAAACTGCATGTCATACCACAGTCATACCTGCAAGCAGATACTTATGTTGAAGTTACAAATAAGTTATTGGGGATGGACCATGAACTGAGATTCACAATTCCTTTGCACAGTGCCCGTTCAAACCTCCGTGATCCTGGCATGTTCACCAAATCAATTTTCTTTGAAGCACAATTATTGTTATGTGGAAAAAAGATAAATACCACAGGTGGGGGATACAACAATACAACACGACACAACATGCATATTTTTGGCTGTCACTGTCACTGTGTGTATCTACCTGCGCACTGTGATCTACAGGCTTTGGGCTTTGGGCTACTTCACGACGCTACCAAACAAAACACCCAAACACCTCTGCCTCAGACATGTACGGTAGCCGAGTTGCTTTGTACGTGCTGATGATGGTTTCGAGCAGCTCTCTGCCTGGCTTGACATCTGGTCCAAAGATTTCAGGGATTGTCGCTTCATACGAGAAGATCTTGCCGTGGTCAAGGGTGATTGCGGAAGCCATGTCTGGCAACGTGCACTAGCGAATAAGTGACGGTGAGACTCCGTCCCTGCTCCCACTGAACAACAAACAAACGTTTTTTTCCCTTACCACATGGGGTAACATGTGGCATTGCCAAAGGTTCGGCTCAATATATGATGCAAGAATGTTGACCTTGGTTCAGTCAGTTTGAGTCACATTCAAAGTTCGACATGTCTCACCAACATCGGAGCAGGGACAGAGCATGCAGATGCATGCAGTCATGCATTGGGAGGCCCGGAGGTTGAGCCACCAGGAGCTTACAAAAAAGCCACGACCTGCACAGAAGCCACACCTTTGTGTTTTATGTAGCAGCGCAACAGATATGATGTGAATCCTGCGAGTTGGTCGGCCATGCCGTCAATCTACAAGAAGTCAGGAGAACTGTGAGGTGAAAACAAAAAAGACTCTCGGTTAAATTGAGGACAATCAAAGACAAGGTATCAACCTCAATCAACCTCGACCTCCAACCTCACCTTAGCCTCAGTTTCTCCATTCCACAAACCATCTGTCGTGTTTCTCCTAGTGCCACCAAACTGTCGCCTGCGAATGGCAACAAGCGATTTTTCTTCCATTGGTTCGCCTGAAAGAAACAGGCAACTGCCCGGCGACTGCTCAAGACAACCGGCGCAAACCCACAGCCTGGTTATCGAGACAGGAAATGAAAGAAAAGAACAAAGCCCTTGGCCCTATGGGCCTTACTCTCGCTGCGATCGTGATAACCACGTGTGGGTCATCACCAGTCTTTGAGTCTTTGACTCTGACTCTTTGATTCATTGCACACAGAATCAACCGTCATCAGCTGCGATCAAAAGACAGCAAGCAATCTGACAGATGACTTGGCCCCTATCAGTCCTCAAGAAAGAAGGTCATCGGATCAGCCGATGGTCTGGAAGAGGTTGAAGAGGCTGTGTTTCCACGGCATTCAGATTCGGAGCGTTTGCGTTTCAAAGTGATCTGCTGTGGGATCTTTGTTCTGGATGAGCCAACAAGAATGCGTACTAAATTCTGGTCAAGTACTGTCTGAGTCAAGCAGTACAAAAGGATAACGCCAGAGACATTGCAGTGCATGCTGTTTCCGCTCATCTTGGCTATGCTTGCCCGGCTTGGCCATTGCTTGACTCCTGTCAATCCTTGTGATATTCTAGCGCTAAAGCTGCAGCAAGCCACATCAGAACTCCAACGTGGCATCACTGGAAAGCCTTGACACACAAGAAGCTCCCGTGGGGTGAGCCATCGACTATGGATTGATGAGTACCACAAAGAAGCCGAGCCGATCAATGTCGCCATCGCCTTAAGTAAGCCGGCCAAGGTGTTTGAAGGAATCGCAAACAGCATGGACCCTGGCCCCACTAAACTGAGATCACACACAGACACCCTGACCCTTTTACATGCAGCATTCTCTCCCGGTGTTCTTCATTGATTGCGGTATATGGAAAAGATAAACTTGGTACATGTACAAACCTTGATAGAACCAATTGTATGCACAGACAAATGAAACAGGATATTGAATCTATGCAATATAATTGAATATATAAGCAATGCACTTTTTCTCCTTTACATTCACAAGAATGTTGAAACCAAATATCACATATCGCTCTACTATACGACCCTTTTGACAAGATCACAGATCACAGACAAACAGACAGGCAGACAGACTGAAAGGCAAGCAGACGGACAGAAATTAAACAACGTAGACTAAGACCAAGACTAGAGGCTTCGCCACATCTCCCAGAAGCTAGACCCGAACTACTTGCTAGGCATACTACTAGGGAGCAAAGACTGAAGACTAATGTGATCCTTGTGAAACTGTCCACGGAAAAAGCGCAACCTATCCCATCAATTGGACCACGTGACCTGTCCATTCGATTTCATGTTCGTCACATCGGGATCTTGGTTGAGGCTGTACATGCCCATGGGTGAGTCCTTCAAATACTTTTGCAAAAACTTGGCCTCATTTTCGGTCAGCGTAGCTGCAAACGCCATCGGATCCTTATGAGAAGGTGGCACTGAATCATCCCACATCGAACTTGGGCGCGACGAAGCCCAGCGAAGCTCTTCATCAAGCTGTTCAGCATCTGTCCTTGCCACAGCGCAATCAAGTGAAAACTTTACAGGGGTTGTTATGTTTTTCTGTTGTTGTTGTTGTTGTTGTTGTTGTTGTTGTTGTTGTTGTTGTTGCTGTTGTTGCTGTTGTTGTTGCTGTTGCTGCTTCTGATGTTGCTGCTGTTGCTGTTGCTGTTGCTGTTGCTGTTGCTGTTGCTGTTGCTGTTGCTGTTGCTGTTGTTGTTGTTGTTGTTGTTGTTGTTGTTGTTGTTGTCGTCGTTGTTGTTGTTGTTGTTGCTGCTGCTGTTGCTGCTTCTGATGTTGCTGCTGTTTCTGTTGCTGTTCCTGTTGCTGTTGCTGTTGCTGTTGTTGTTGTTGTTGTTGTTGTTGTTGTTGTTCTTCTTCTTCTTCTTGTTGTTGTTGTTGGACGTTGGTTGTTGGTTGTTGGCTGTTGGCTGTTGGTTGTTGGCTGTTGGTTGTTGGTAGTTGTTGGTTGTTGGTTGTTGTTGTTGGTTGTTGGTTGTTGGTTGTTGGTTGTTGGTGTTGTTGTTGTTGGTGGTGGTGGTGGTGCTGCTGCTGCTGCTGTTGTGTTGTTATGCTGTTATGCTGTTATGTTGTTATGTTGTTATGTTTTTGGTGTAGGGGTTAGTGTTAGTGTTGGTGTTGGTGTGGTGACGCTTGATCACCAACACTTGGCACTCGGCCAGCAACTGGTCAACAGTCTGTCAACAGTCATGAGCCATAAGTCAGTAGTTAGCAGCAAGCACGATTCAGTCAAATATAAACAAACTGCATTTGCAGTGCCTGTGTTGTCTCATTCCTGCTTCTTACATTCATTTCCCTTACTGGGGAGCTCGGCTTCACACATATTGGTACATAGGAAACACCTTGAACAAATTGAACACTAAGGGCAGAACTCCCAAAAGAACATTGACCAGCTGGCTGAAGGAGAAAGCGTTCTTGAGAACATGCTAGTGAACACGTTGAGAAGGGAGCGGAAGGCCAATGTCTTGACACGATGCCGCCCCCTTAGCCGTTGCATGCCGGTGCTAACGGGGTGAGCTTAGAGCTTGTCTTACTATTTTAAAGACCTTGGCGTCACACTACCTGCAAGTTACTGTCTGAGCTAGTCTAATGACACTAATGAGATACTTTCCTCATCACTATCTCATGCAACTATCTGTGTCTATCTCAGAACTCAAAAAACTGCGAGCTGTAAAAAGTGCACAGTTCAAAACTCCAAGTCGACAGGTTTCTGTTTTCCCAAAGGTCTGGCCACCACAAGCAACAACATAAACTGTTTTTGGGACGACTGATGACTGCAAATTCTTTGTATGTTCAATGATATGCTCGGATGACTGGAGTAACTTGGAACCTGGCACTGCCCACTGTCTGTCGCGAGAGATTGGCCATCCAAGCTCCAGTGGATTCAATGTGGTGAAGCACCATTCCCACTCTGGCAAATGCAAAGTGAAGAATGTGCGGGGAAAACCCAAGACATTCTCCTGCACCACCACTGGTTCCTCCAACCGCTTTCTCATTCCTAGCCAAATGAGGAAGTAGCAGAAGGAGTAAGCCATCTCTTCCTCCTGAAGGCCTATTTGAGAATGCGCTGTGCAAGGGGTTCCTGCCAGATGTAGATCTGCCGGTCCTTCAATCGTGCAGACCTTCTCATGGTTCAAGCAATAGGCCGACCTCAAAAGCAAATACAAAATAATCACGCTTATAATGCTGCTGCAAACAAAATAAATCCTTGCGACTTGTAACCTTGTTCCAATGTGTCTTAACAGTCTGAGAATCTCTGCCATTGGATTTGGTCTTAGAAGATCTAACAAGTATGTTGGACAGTCTGTCAGTGTGTCAGTCAGTCCTTGTTTTTCATCAAAGTCAGTAAGATACAGCAAGGTCCCGGTAGGATAGGGAATGAAAGTCAGGAAGGAGAAGACAGTGTGAGATGGCTACAAATCTACAGTGGCTAGGTTCAAGGACATGTGAGGTCACATGTCAGTGTCAGTACTTGTCAGCAGGGCTAGAGACAGTCACGTTGCGCTAAGCCATTGGCAAAGAAATCGTTGATTGAGGAGAGTTCTTAATCCACGGCAGCAAGACGGTCTGCAGCTTGTTCTCGTCAGCCAACTGCTGCAAGCGACTTCTGACACATGGCGCTGCAAATTCAGATATGTCAGAAAACAAGCAACGTGGACCACCTGGGTGTTTCTTCAATTGCCGTTGGCTGTGGGGTTCCCACTCAATGCCAAAAGTATGCTTGCCATCTTTTCGAATTGCTTTCTCCAATTTGGCCCCCAACTGCTGGAGTGACCTACGTTTTCGTCGATTCAACTTTACCCCAAGCTCGACCGCCAGTTGGTTCAGCGCGGTGCCAGGGGAATCGATTCCTGAAAAAGATGTGCTGAAGCACGTGTAAGACATACGCTGCTGCAGGTTTTTCAAGCACTGGTAAGCCTCATCCCCCTGATCAGGCTCATGGCCCAAGTTGCTGTCCTCAGACTCTGATGATTCCGATGAATCCTCGTCACTGGCGAGATCCCAGGAAGAATCATGGAACTGCTTTTTGGCGCAAGCGTATTTGTCCAGAACGAAGCTAGGCCAGCCTCGCCAAATCAGAAAACGGACTCGTGTTGGCACAAAAGCACGTGCCTTTTCAATGTGTCTGCTGTCTTATTTCATAAACCACGAAACACAGAAACAAAAACCAAATAAGCACTTGCACAATTAGGGTGAAGCTTGACCTGTCTCAGCCTGACAAAGCTCACAGTTTTTTTTCTGAACAACAAAGCAGCCCATGCATGCATCAGCAAGCAGATCGTGCATGCTGATCATGCTAGTGATGAAACCACGGAAAAGTCAAACATCTACAGCGACATGGTAAGTTGTCCTATCAAACAGAGAGAGCAGAACGTGGCAATAGGTGAGGACGCCAAAGACTCAAGAGGTGGGTCTTGAGTCAAGGAAAGTCTAGTGAGCTTCATTATGCTTTGAACCAAAGCCTAAGATGAACACGGCTAAGTTTGGCATTGCACAGCCCAGTCACAATATGCGTCATTCAAGGTTTCCACGACTGAAGGATCATCAGAACCACCAGCACAGGCAAAGTCCTGCGTTGTGCCGCTAGGCTCCTCGCCGTCAGCTGCCATGCTGCAGTCTCGGTCTCGATCAGCAGGCAAAATGGTTGGTTCGAGAGCAGAATCATCAGCGCCATCATTCCCAGCCTGCGGGAGATGGTCCATTGCACATGCTGTGGCACCAATCAGGGAGTTCAATGAGGATTGCAGCTGAACATATATATTTATAATGCAATGTATATAAATAAATGAAATATATTGTATCTATATATATGTATATGTATATATATATATATATACATGTATATATGTAACTTAGAATATATAGATATACCTATATAACAAAAAATATGTATCCAACCGAACCGCAATCCAACCTACAAACAAACCAAATCGCAAAACATACGGAGACGCGGAGACACAAGCATATTCAATTGGTGCACTGGCATCAACTATCCAATGGACCGAGCAGGACCGAGCAAAGCATACACTCTATATACTATAAAGGACATCCCCAAAACCCAACGCCGATACAACATTGCGGAAAGGCCTCATGCTGCGAAAAGAATACCCTTGCCCTTTATTTGTCTCTTTCAATTTTCAATTGATGCTGCATTTGTCGACCCACTCATCCCGTCACATTTGATGAATAATATGGGAAAATGGTATAAGCGGGAAGCACAGTACCGTGCAACAAGCGGTGTATCTGTGGGAAGTGTCGTCAATGCCTCAGCAGCTGCGACGAAAAGCGGAAACTTGCAAGGAGGATCATCAAATCCAAGGTCGTTCGACCCACTGCCTAAGTCATGTGAGCACAAAAGCGTGCGCAGGCGCAGAAACTACAATAGCTGCGCTAGAAGAACCCTGTGAGCACCAAGAGACAAGATTCAAGATAGATCCATCTGTTTTGTTTCCCGCTTTGAATTATTGAAAGCGAGAAAGAAATAAGGAAAGAATGGAAATGTTCTGCGGATCATATCTATGTGAATGTGATGTGTGTGTTCTTTCAGAAACACGTGGCATGGCATTTGGTTAAGAGTATGTCATGCAATTGGGCCATGGCTCCTTCTTGCCAGCTTGCCTGAACCCTAAACATGTCCTTCCACTTCCACCACGTCCAATATGGAAAGTAAATTGGCTAACTGGAGCGCACAGAACGTCAAACGCAACACCAAGTTACCGAAAATCACCATAGCCTCATCCGCGGAAGTTTTGGCAGTCTCAATGTAGGGAGGTCGCGGTGACTGTGATTGTTGATCATCACACTCACCAGAATTGTGCCTGGACGTTGCGATGCTATTCACCCAACAACCAAAGAAAAAATAAGGACAGTAGAGATCAATTAATAGACATCTATGTGCATGCTACCTCATGTGAGTACAATTTACAAATCATGGTGCAGCACACTGTTGTTTTTGTGATGTCCAAAGCAATACACTTGTCACTTAAACGAGCAGTCAAACCAAACCAACAAGAAAGATACACACAATTTGTCGGACTAGAGGTGAAGGTCAAGATGCACAAACTGCTGACTGTCGACTCAATGGACTGTCAGCCCTCATGTAATTATTCAAGTCAAGGGGCTCCCCGCGCTCCAGCGCAGGAATTCCAGCAGCAGTAGGAGAAGCTTCAGCATGAGATTCGACTTGGCACTGCACATGTTCAGGGTTTGGTGTTGGTGTTCTGTCTGTGATACCAATGCCATCACCGGGACCATCAGCACCTGTCAGAGATTCCGCAGATTGCTTGGTCATCGTTTTCTCATAGTCACCATGGTCATTCATGGGAGTGCAAATCTCTGCAGTCTCTGCCCCGGACATACTTTGCCCTGTAGAACCAACACCTACTTCATTCTCACTATTTGCTGTGGGTTGGAACATTGTGTGCTGGACCTCATCCTGCACACACACGTCTTGAACCTGTGTCGTTGGACTTTCCTCACACGTTGTGTGGCTTGATGTTGGGTGGTTTGAGGGTTTTGAAGATGATGGGTTCGAAGATTCACATGTTGCACGCAAATCACTGTCACCATGCCCACCATCGTCTTGATCCTTATCCATGGCATGTTCCTCTTCCTGCTCAGGACGGGTCTCAGCTGACTGTGAATCAACGGGTTTCATCTGTTTCAATGTAACCCAGTTCGACAAATCTTGGCATTTGGTTTCAAAGGTTGCTGTGCCCCACCCAGCTCGAACATTGCACGACACTTTGGCGGGTGGAGTCAAACGCTTGACGCCTACAACCACAAGCGCGTTCACTGCACCCTTCAAACCATACTTGGCCCTGACATCCTTCAACGGAAGCAAATCTATATGGCGAGACTTCAACGTGTTGATGGGCTGTGCGACTTTCCCATCATGCATCTGAAGAACTGCAAATAGTGTAGCGGTGGCAACAACATGGCGTGATGCACCTTTGTCATTTGGAGCAAGCAATGCAATCACCTGTCTGTCGATGTTGGCACACTTGCGGGGAATCGCGCTCCTGACAAGACAATCAACAGTGAGCAGTATGTGAACAGAAAAACATGAACAATCCACTATTATACATACCTGTTCACAACTGAAGAACATACGACATAGAGATCGAAGTTCAGAGATGTGTTGGCCACGCGCAAAAACAACAAATAGATGTCGTGAAATCATGTGAAAGTTCTCTCCTGTAAAGTGTGAACTTTGTCAGGCTGTTGATGCCCTTGTCTTTGCTTTCGGTTCCTAGCAAATATGGATCATCTTGGTCAGAAAGTACTAATGCAGGAATTGCATCATGCTTCACCGTGGTCGCGCCGCCATCTCCGTGCATTGTGGCTTCCCACAAATGCAATCCAAAAAAATATGTATGGTTTGTTTGGTGTATGTGCTTTGGACCATTGCCATGACGCTGCAATGTGATTGTTTTGTTGTTACTGTGGACTGTGAACCACATGTATTATATAGGGCCTGCTGCCATTCAACGTGACATTAGTTAATATCTTGAAACAAATCGGTAGCAGCTTCCTGAACATAAACCAAAAGTTGACATAAACATAACACAAATAAACAATAATACGCATTTGTCATCACTGAGTCATCACTCATTACTGCGAGCCACGTACGTGAAGCAAGTTTTGGTTTCAGCCTACTTCATATACTTTCCAAAACAAAACGCTTTAATCCAGCAGGAATTAGTTAACATCTCACCTTGATGTGCTATCCTACAACTACAGGATATCGTAGGTTATCGTTGACTCCCGAGTTCCGACCCCTTGCCACCCCCCTCATCCTCCAGCGCTTCACCCTTCCCCTGCCCTTCGCCTTCGCCTCTTACCTCTCCAGCACCATGCCCTTCGCCCCCCTACCCCTCCAACACCCTGCCCTTCGCCTCCCCCTGCCCCTCCAGCACCCTGCCCTTCGCCCCCCCCTGCCCCTCCAGCACCCTGCCCTTCGCCCCCCCTCCCCCTCCAGCACCCTGCCCTTCCCCCCCCCTCCCCCTCCAGCACCCTGCCCTTCGTCCCCCTCCCCCTCCAGCACCCNTTAGATAACTTCAGGATCGGAGAACACACGTTTTCCGAAGGTGCAGGTGGCCTAAAACCAAAAACGGTCTATCGGTCTACATTTAACATCGGCAAGTTGAAACGTGATATGCAGGTGACATTGCTGTCCTGCGGAAGTGTCCGTGACAGCTGTTGCTCGTGTTCTCTGGTGTTCATATCAGTATTGTAATGTCCTTGTTTGGAAAACTGTTTAATGCTGCATAAAAGCATTTTGCCGATCTTGCCAGAAAAAAAAGGTTTGTCCGTGACAGCTGTTGCTCACGGTCTCAACCGTTCATGGTAGCATTTTGCATTTTGTTAGTCTTGTCAGAAAGACGGCGTTGCCTTTTTTCGACAAACATGGCTGCCAACAGAGTGACAGTGTAGTAGCGGCATCTAGAATTGATATGATTTGTGCTTTTGCATTGCACCTGCGCTTCGACTCAGGTGGCTGTTGACCCAACTACGGTTCTGAGGCCCGGGTGCATTCAAGTACAAGTTTTGGACCATCTAGTTCNCATTGCACCTGCGCTTCGACTCAGGTGGCTGTTGACCCAACTACGGTTCTGAGGCCCGGGTGCATTCAAGTACAAGTTTTGGACCATCTAGTTCCAGCGTGAAGCATATCTTCTGGTCTCATGTTTGCAGTGCAGTGTCTGTTTTCGAGTTTTCTTAAATTTTCATTTGCATCTTCTGGTCATAAAAGATCATCAAC
>BGPT01000668.1:190536-247675 GCA_003297045.1 Symbiodinium sp. clade C Y103
TGCTCCAAGATGTGGAAAGGCCCAAATATTTGCAGAATATAGACCTCGGACTGAAGGACAGCGATCAAGCCGCTCATTCACCGCTTATCGCTATCGCGAAGCTCCACTGTCAAAGGAACCTTCGCGTTCGAACTGAACAGTCAGATCAAAGAAGACGAGGTCGATGCAGACAACGACAACCTCAATACGGGCAACGAGATGATGAAGAAGAAGAGGTTGAAGTTGAAGAAACAGAAGAAGATGAAAACGATCCAGTCGGACGGCTTCGTTCAACAACTCCATCCTCAGGTGCTCGCTATCGCGGCCAAGAGGCAGCTGGCAGATTTGAAAATCCAAATCGCCGACTACCGGCACGTCCGGTAACACCACCAAGAACACCTCCTGTTCCTCCTCCAAGAGGACGTGAACGTTCAGAGACTCCCACAGGGAGGAATACACAGAGGAGAACAGATCAACCTGCCACACCGAGAAGACCTCCTTCTCGACAACGATCCTGGTATCAACAACAACAAGATCAATACCAACAATACAACCAACAAACACCAGCAGCACCATCAGTTCCAACTCCACCGCCGCCTCCGGCACCGGTACGAGCCAGACCATATCAACCACCATGGGGCCAAACTCGAACTGTTGAGTACGCTCCAAACTACGCACCATATACCGGTCCAAGGTATGTGCGCAACAGCGATGGGTCTTGGTTCGATTGGACTCCCCAATTTCCCTCGGAGAGTATTTTCTATCATCAACCAACATCTCAAAGGCGTTGGAACGAATTATATCTTTATGGCTACAGTTTTTCCATGGGCCTCTAAGTGCCGATTGAACGGCTAAGAGAGCAATTTTCAAAGATGACGGCAAGGACAAAGTATTGTCCAGACACGATTGCCGTTATTGCGGCTAGCATCTCATGACATTGAAACATGCTGCTTCATGTCCGTCTCACAGCTGAGTGCATACAGAGCGTTTTATGCACACTTTTCACAACATCTCTTGTACAGATCAAACTCAAGATGCATGCGACGACACGAAGAAAATTTGTGTCTGTTTTGTGGTCGGTTTCCCTCCATATATCACGTGTCTATGCAATGNACTTCCACTGCCACTCCGTGGCTCAAGACTGATCAGCATAGCTCAGAGAGAAAAGACGCTGCGCTCACTGTCGGTATATCCAGGTGTGTATATAGACCAAGGCCCCTTAGGGGAATACCACGTCACCCCCACATGGGGAAAACGCCCCCAGAAGGAAGGGACACTGTTAAATCCCAGCCTCTTTCCATCTCTCTTTTTCATTTTCAACGACACTTTTTTGTCCACCCGCTTTTCATTTATAGCTATTTCTGCTAGATCATCAGCTAAGACATCGGGAAAATCTCATCTCAGTGGCACTCCTTCGCCGCCAGGAGGGCTTTGGCATCCTGACGGAGGCGGACGGCACGGAGCGGCAGGGCTTTTGGCTCAACGGGGAGCTGCTGGAGTAGCACGGTGCCTGCGGTGCCGCAGGGCGGAAGCGCCGCAGAGTGGATGAAGGATGAAGATGTTACAACCAGTTTTTGGGAAATGGGATCATTTGGTTGGGCTGATTCACCTGCAGATGAATGATGCCGACCTCTATTGATCAAAAGTTGACTGTAGAGATGATTTAAATGATGAACCAACAGATACGTGTTTAAACAAATGGTGTGCTGTTTTTGTCAAGGAGTTTGCCCCATTTGGTGATGAAAATTGTGGCGGTTCTGCATAGTGCGGCATGGGCCTTCCCGCGTCTCACCCGGATTTTTCTCGCGACCGGTGAAACCGGTGCGCTGTACAATTGGACGACGGAGTGGTGCGGAGACACCCGGTGCGTGTGTGCTGAACTAGAGGCCATGGGCCATGCGTATATTATCATATCATATCAGAATGGCAAATATGTCGAATCATATTGGCAATGGTATGTAGTAGCTATATATCGCTTGACATTGTTGATTAGAATAGTTATGGGCCACTTGGTGGATGCTCCGGTTGGCACTTCTCTAATCCTTGGAAGAGCACGCTGCGGGTTAGGAACCGCCCTGTCACTTACTGAATCCATGGAAGGGGTGTTCTTCGCACCACAAGCATCCTGCCGCGCGCTGCTTTGGGGCACTGCTTGGTGTGGCAAAGAACAACTAGCACGTTGCAAATGAACACAATGCTTGCCGGATTTCCTTTCTTCATCAGATATTCTTGGATTTATCCTTCGTTATCACTATCCACATAATATCACACAATGATTTGACTATTGATCATCACTATTATAATGATCATCATACCTTTTGGAACTGGGAAGGGGCACAGCAGCTCACCTGAACGGCATTGAGATATCTTTGCATGTCCTGCGCGCAACCAAACAGTGCCGGGTAGCGCCAGCATGTCATCAGAGCAGATGGATGCAGATGGCATGGGACAGGGGGGGAAAACAACAGGGAATCGCTGCAGGGTGTAACAGCCAATTGCCACCACTCAAGTGGTGTTCCTTACCGGCCAAGGTGGATCCGCAGGTGGTAGGACTGTCTTGACTGGGGGAACTGGCTGACGGGATGGGAGACAGTTGCGGCATTCCAAAATCTCAGCGCAGCAGATGCCCATTTGCCCTGCCAACATATCATGTATTTGGCCTCCCATGGGGAAATTGTGAGAGGAGCGTTCGCGACGAAGATCTGATCGACACCGCCACTTGGGACCAGCTTTTATCTCAAAGGTTCGAAGGTTGACTCTTTGATGACAGTCAGCGGAAACATCCCCAGTCTAGTGGTGGATGTTGCTGGGATTTCCAGCAGCTGCTTCAGTGAAGTGTTTCACCAGTCACAGCTGCGATGTGTTCGTGGGGCTGGAAGAGATGCATCTCCCGCAGTGGGAAAGAGGTGCTGGAAATGGTGGGGTCCTGGCAGGTCAGTGGTGAAACTTTCAGAAGTTCCAAAAATCCCAAAATCAGTAGGTCAAAATGAAAGAACCAGTCAACCAGAGTTATAAGATGAAGAGGAACTCCAATTACAGATCATCAGATCATCATCCCAAATCTCAAAGGCTCCTTTTGAAAAGGGAATTGCCCAGTTCAGCCATTGGTTTTCCTCGCAGACACAATCGGCTCACTTTGTTTCACGGCCTCACGGCCCCTCGCTGGCGCGGCCATGCCGCACGGCTCGCGACCGCCCATTGAATGGCCCGCCACGGGCGAGTCCAAACCCTTTGTAACCTGGCGAAATCTGAAGACCTCGTTGGGATGTGCTGACTCAGATTTTATGTCAGAAGATCACCCGGTATCACCCGGTAACGGTAACCTATGGCATCCAATATGGCTTTTTGATGCTTTTTCTATCTTTTTCTCGTTTTTGTTCTGTTCCTCTTGGTGCGGAGAAGAAAGAAGGTGGCCTCTGGGTACAAGCTACGGTGAGAGTTTCGGTGTTCCGTTTTGAATTTAGATGATGTGCCTTTGAGAAGCTCTTGTGTCTCGGAACATGCTCCAAGATATGCCGCTGAAAGATCTGCAGATCATTCAATCACTCCCTTGCAGCTCACGCCCATAATTGGCGTTGTTCATCAAGTTGCATTTACATGTGATTTTCAGACTTCTCATTTTGAGGATTTGGTGGGGACCGGGGAGGCTACTTCGCTAAACCCATGTCAATCAGCAGGTACGGTAGGCTAAATCCTGATCCACTCAGGTGTCGACAGATCCATTGGCGAAGGTGGAAATCAGCCATTGGTTCATAGGCGCGGGCCCTGTGCAACCGTTTCAGGATGCCTGATTCCCTGATTGCAGGGACCAACGTTTGGGTTTGTCCACGAGCAGCCCTAAGACCAATGCAAATCCTAAAATCCGATGGTATTCCAGCATTCCCAAGGTTTGCCATCCTTTTCCCTATTGAAACTGCCATATGTGATGGGCCAATTCCGAAAATCTCGGACAAACTCATCTTGCCTCCGGCCAGGCGTGATCCTGTATCCTGTGGCGATACGACTTTTGCAGGTGGGACGCACTTGAAGATTGATGGTGGGCTGCAAATTTATAGCAGATCATATCAGATTATCCTTGAGGAGCGGCCCCCGAAATCCTTTTATAAACAGGGTTTATCATTAGGGTGTTGACGTTTGTCAACCCGCGATTGTTTAAGACTTTGAAGCAGCAGCGACCTGATAAATTTAGGTATTGTTTGTTTATGATTGAGTGTACCATATTGAGACATCTCCGCAGCATTTTTTGACGCAAAACACCACTGGTCGCGGCTGAAAGCTGCTATTGGTGAGGCTGGCTTCCTTCATGCTACCAAGACACGCGCAGAGGAGGGGTGCAACAGCACTTGGTCACTTGGTGTTTTCATATTGGCGTTGTTTTCGCCAAGACCTGTTGGTTTCCTCCTGCTTTTGGTGGAACTTCAATGATTATCTATGTGATGGTAGTGTTTTTTCTCCCTTTGAGAGCCTCCTATTTTCCAGACGCGACCCATGTGAATTCCCGCAAGTTTGTTCAACTGATGCACAGCTTTGTGGTGATGATATGACTTCTGGCTACATGTTAAATGCATTGGATGTGAGAAATGCCCCCATCCCCTGATATTCAACATCCACCACAGCACCCTCGCAAGTAAAAGAGAATACTTCACGGAGCTCTTTCGGGGAGATTTCTTCCACATATTGCTACGGTGACTAAGAATTCCAATCAAATGTAAATCTTTGGTCGCCATGGCCCAGAACATTTCTAAAGTAGGAGATACCCTGAAAGATAGGTATTTTATGCTATGTATATTACCTTTCATATATATATATATATATAAAAACACGCATATACATATTTGAATATGAGAAATTTCCTGCAACAGACATCAACTTCATGTATCATGCCAGCAGGTTTACTGTATTTGGTTCTGGCACAGGAGAAAGGGATAGAAAAATCACGTCACTTTCGAGCCGCCGTCTTCTTCGTCACGGCCGTTGGATATGTGGACGTGCTGCTGTTGGCGACTTGGAAGCAGCAGGGAGAGGATTTACTTCCAATTTATGGTCGTTGTTGATTCGACATAAGGAGCTACTGGGGAGAATCATTTTCAAAACCATGGGATTTTTGCATATCCAACCTTGGGATAGGCCCAATGGTTGATGTTGCAGAATCTTCCCAAAATTGTCCGTCATCGGTTGATGTTTGTTTCAAGAAGGTCTCAGGCTGAAGCCTGAACTGGAAGTTTGAGTTTGTCCCATATGGCACCACCGAATTTTGATGCCTTTCCCTTATATTCATAATTCATTTCCAAATCAAAACATGCACAAAAAAAATAAGGAGGGGCAAAAACCACATTCAGCAATAAACAGCCACAGTGGATGATGATTCCGTGGCAAAAAGTGCGCCGCGGCTGAGATTTGGCCCATGACGTTCCCCATTTTGCATTGCTTCTTCATGCCCAAAGACATGCTCGCAGTGCTGATGTCCTTGGACTGGAGGCGGTGGATCAGGGATTCGGTTGGATTTGCATCTAAAACTATTATAAACAAAACATCTGTATAGGTACGCTGGAAATATATTCTGACACTATGATAGATATAACTCCAAAATATCATAATTCCAACAAAATGCGTCGAAATCGTTGACATTATGGGAGAACCTGGGGCCATTATTGCAGGCTCTTTCGCTGGGCCTTAGCCGTGCTCTGCGCTATGCTGGTGGTGGAACTTGTGCAGAGCCAGTTGAAGTTGGCCAGGACCGACCCCGGTGGCGCCCATTCTCCTGGGCCCATCGGTGATTTTCAAGTGTTTCCGCTTGATTGCCAGGGACATCCAGGGACTGATGATTTGTAGTACTAAGAAAACCAGTAAACACTTTGGTGCTTTCATAGATCCCATAAATCCTGGCTATAGCGGCTATTAATAGATGTTTGAGAATTTATAGTCAACAAACAATGGCCGTGTCTCATCAATTCAAGGGAGTTTGGCCTATGGCCGTTGGCTGCGTAGATAGTAAGAAGCAGTTCAGAAGCACATTACAGTATGCTGCGCCCACTCATGCTTCGCAGCCATTGGGTGGACAATGTTGTGGGTTTCCCATTTGATGATCTCTTCTAAATCTTATTAAATCCCATGAAATTCCCATGAAATCCCTTTGAATCCCATGAAACCACTATTTTTTTCCAATCAAATACCTATAACCTTAGCTGCGGACTCCAGCAAGTACCACCTGGCAGGACTCTACACCACGTAAGTCTGCTGACCTGCTTCTGCCTGATGAGTGGTATCCCTTGGATCTCCCACTATGACCTGCTCCTCTTCGCCACCGCGCCCTTGCTCTACATGAGCTTCCAATCGATGAACTGCCTGGAGCTTTGGGCTGGAAATGGATGGTCCGGATGGTTGTTTGGGACAATCGAATGGGGCTATTGATGGCTATTGTGGACCGGGGATGCCATGGGAATTCTTGGGTCTTTACTGAGAATAACCACTCCTCCAGCTGGATCTGGTCATCGTTGGATATTGGTCACAGCTGTGGTGTTAAGGACATATTTGGCCTCAGAAACTTACTCCAGTGCTCACACTGTCAATGTGTGCCAGGGTCAAAGTCTGTCAATACTACGTGTCTATTTCTATCGTGCATATCCATGCATATCTTGATCCCATATCCATCCATATCCTCTGTTTCTTGCAGATGTGATGGGTTTAATGATCCCCGCATCACTACTCTTCAGCAATGCACACCACCCACGAAAGATCTACCAAGTCACAGATTCTGGTGACACAAAAACAGGTCATTTCCATACCCATTGACAGAACATTAATGGTGACACAAAGAAACATCTCCGCAACAGATGAATATAGCATCCCCCAAGAACATTCCAAAATTCATATACCATTAATGTTCATGACTCCTCCGGGAACCTGACTCTCGGTTTACCCAGCACAACCCGCAGCGCTGAGGAATACTTCGCCATGTCCTACTACTACATGCAGACGCGTGCCGGCAGAGGCGCACGGCTCCTCCGTTGGATGTCCGTCACTTGGGTAGCAGATGGCTGGGGGTAGCCGCGGTTTCCCATGGTTGTTTCATGTTGTTTCAATGCGAAGAATACTGGTGATCCATGACTTGGATGATTAAAATAGGCTAGCTCTTTTTGCAAGCCAATTTATACGTTATTAGCCTAGAGATAGCTGAGACTGTTCGATTCTCCGACTTCTGCTGAAGCATGAAAAGTGACCAAGGTCTATAGCTCGATCGTTTCGATCTTGGGACACCTTAGCATGATCTGCTTCTACTGCGAGTTCATGCCCTACTTCCAGGCGCACCGCGCAGAGCTACATTTGCCAGCGATTACTTGGAGGATCATCCCACGAATGGTGACTGCTTAGTAACCCTGGTAATTATCCCACATATAGCTTGTTATCCCACATATAAATGGCTTGTAAATACGGGTGCTAACCAGTTTCTAGCTGGGATGATCCTCTAAGTAGTGGCAACCCTGGTTATCCCCAAACTGTGATGAATTAGGATCAAAGCTGGTACCCTCCGATGAGTAAACTGGTGGTGTTCATCAGACCCTTCAAAGGGATAACTACCCTTTGACTCGCGGAGATTGCCCCGATGGTTGTGGAATTTGATGCTTGACCTATGGATTGTCAGTCCCCATCCGAACCATCCTAACCATGTATACATTCTCCCATAATGCCATCTTCATCCATATTCGCTCCGTTTTAGCTGCTTGAAACTTGATACCCATTCGGTTTTGTCTGACACTGGCATCTACCAATCTACCCCTTGAACTGTTGATCAGGAACATGATCACGTCTTAATTTTGGCGCGGATTTTCCAACACATTGAGGAACACCCAATAGATTGGTTTAAGGGAACTCTGGGGGAAACAATGTTCCCCCCGTGAAGTATCGGAATTTCGGGTTTCGATTTTCCCTTACACCAATCCATTAGGCCCCACCCATGGCCGTTACACACCTCCGAGAGGGACCCTTGTAGCAGGCCTGGGCTCCGGTGTTGATCCTGTTCTTGCTGCAGATTTGCCTTGCAGCCGATGCTTGTTGCGATTGTCATCGCTGGGATATCATCACCAGAAGTGGGTGGGGATTGAAACCATCCCCAACTGGGAGTTGTTTGTGGCATTGGATGAATCCCCACAGTTTATGCATATTTATGGAATTTTATGAATATCTCCCCTAGAAGTGGAATTCTCATGATGCTCCACGGTCTTGGATGCATATTTCGTGCTTCTGGAGTTGGTCAGGAGCATGAGGGCGGCCCCCACTGCAGCTAGATGCCCTCCAGTTTCAACTATACAGTCTGAGAAATTACCCTACTTTGGTTTCATAGGAGATACTTTGGCTAGTTTTTTCCGCACTTCAAGGTTTTTTTGGGACACGAATTGTTGAATCATCATCCACTCACTCAATAAAGAAAGTTATTCTTACTTTTTCAATCGGGGTTTCCATAGATGGGGGTACCCCAAAACCCTAATAGCTGGATGGTCTATAATGGAAGCTCCGATTTACAAATCGATGATTTTGGGGTACCCCTATGCTTCTATCTCCAAATGGATTGACTTTTGGAGTACCCCTATGCTTCTCCCATCTCCCTATTTTCCATAATGGAACCCCCCCAACTTCTTCCTATCTCCATGACATCCCCGAGGAGAACGTCCACGATATCCTTCGTCTCGCGCGCCTGTCGCACGTGCATGAGTCGCTCCCGGGCTTGAACGGCTTATGCTCCACTGGCTTAAACACGAAGCCATCCGCCCCACATCTGCCCACCGTTTTGGGAGGGCCTAGCGATTCAATGAGGAAGAGCACAACCGTTTGAGGGGATGGATCATGGATCAAGTTGTCATAAGTTGTCGTTCTTGGGACGTTTTCGCATGTTTTCTGGAAGAAACATCAGCATTTGGATAAACATGCTTGGATGACGGCCACTTTTTTCCATGTGTTTCGCCATGTGTTTGGTGGATTTTGTTCAATATCTGAGTCATCCCCGACTAGAAGCTGGAGAGATCCCAGCTATGCGCCGGCGGCACCGTAAACTCCCCATGTCGCCCAGCTGTGCAGTGCGCGAAGTGCCCTGCGTCACGTGGCGTTCAGGGGCGGGCAGATCAATCCGTTTCGGTCGCCGTCAACGGGGTGGAGGGACGCTGCACTGGGTTGGCGGATGTAGGAAGTACAAAGAAGTATGTCATGTTTCATCCTGGGATCATGTTCTGAATTTATTTGGGATGAGATGGATCTACTGAAACTGGATGGCGGCTTCATTTTTCACTTCGATTCGTCCGAGAGACATACGGCATACGCACACTCCAATGTGTAGGAGCCTGAGAAACCTAAGCCGCTATGTCACTGCTTGATGAAGGCAGTTGGAAGCAGTTCCCCTCCTCTCCAGCTCTTGAGCTGTTCTATCTTTGTGGACATGATGTACAGTAACATACAGTAACTGAAAAGTGATCGCAAGATCGGATGAGCTTGATGAGTTCATGCAGCCATGCAAACAGACAGGAAAAACCTACGCCTGTGGTATTGCAAGGCCTGCAGTAGTCTGCAATGGCCCCAGTGTGTCCCACCATGTGTTACTTGAGATCCTTGTATTTTTTCGAAGATCCATTTCCTTTTCTTGTGACCTGGCAGATCAGAATTGGCCAGTTGATTCAACCCTTCAGTGATGTGATACATTTGTTTCAGAAATTCCAACCCTACATCCTACTATGTAGGTATGACGATTTCCTGGCACCTGGTATGTTATATAATATGATTACAATTGATTACATGTGCATATATGTATACACGTATTTAGATACTATGCATTTATACATATGCATATTTGAAATGACCCACTCAACCAGTTTCGACCATTGTACTCCTTATGCCTGGGCTGTGTGAAGCTCTGAGCTGTTTTGCCCCTTCCCCCTCTGGTGCTGAAGCACAGAAGCTGTAGCACAGTAAGTCGGAAAAGGCAGCCGCGCACGCCAGGGCGAGCTTTCTGAAGCCAACTCCGTCACAACTGGTTAGGCATTTTCTTCAAATTCAGGCTTGGGATGTCATGATTTTTCAACTTCAACTGGCCCATGAGGTGTTTATTCATGGTTTTGTGTTGGTGTTGGGTGCTGATGTTCCCACCGCCACATCAATGTTGCCCTATCCCGGCGTGCGTGAATTCGGTCTCGGGAGATGCGACGAGGGAAGCGGTCAAGCGAACTGTGACGTCCCGAATTGGGAGAGGCGTCCGCATCCCGAATGACCAGCATGCGGCCAGAGCTCAGAGATGAAATGGAGGGTACCTGGCGGATGGCGAGTTGCAAGCCACTTAGACCTACGTCCTACTACTACGGTTTAAGCATGCTTAAGCCAATTGATCAAATGTTATGACAAGCAATGTGAGAGGAGATTTTGTCACGTGTTGGTTTCGGAGTAAACGTACTTGTTTAAAACAATGCATCAGGAATTCAAGGGAGATGATTATGAGTCCAGCAGTAGTTAAAGATAAGTTTAAAATCACACTGGCAGTACATGTCTACATTTTTACCCATTCTCCCCCATCATTCTTTGCAATCTGGTAGTAGCAATTGTGCAGTGAATGGCATCGGAAACTCTTCCGTGCGTTATGCTGATTCTGCTGTCTACTCATCACATTGGCTCTTTCAGCTTCTACAATTGCAATGGCAATCCATACGCAGGTCGACAAACACGGAAGCCGAAAGAGTCACAAAGAACTGGGCTTCTCTCAGTTGAAATATGGAACGACAACTTCCATGAGTCGCTCTTTTAAATAGTACGTGAGTCAGTGAATCTGCAGTACATGAGTCAGTGAATCTGCAGTACATAATTATTTGGGCGACCGTGAGCTACCGTTGTTGGCGTGTGGCTGGCTAGGAGGCCAACTGGACCGGGGATGTTTGGGCGCGGCTTGATGGGAAAGATTGTACTGTAGGCTTACATGCTGCTATGTCTGAAGCTTCTAGCAGAGTCTAAGCTCTACTTTCAACAGCGTTCCTTGGGGATCTTTGGGGAAGCAGTTGCAAGTTGGTCTTCATCTTAGCCTTGGAGTCAAGCTGTTCTCCACATGGACAACCTGGAGAAATCCAGAGACTTTCCAACTTCTCGACCTGGCAGCACAAGCGTGAAACTTCAAGGCCCAGAAACGAGGGAAGTGAACGTGTTGTCTATCATCGACATCTGCAATGTCCACTTCATTTGGCATCATTTGGCTCATCTTACCCGACATTGCTTCCCCATTTAAGTCATCCATCATGGCATCACCAGCCATGCAGCCGGCCGCGGCCTGGGATGCAGCTGGTCATCGCAGCCTGCGACCAGCGGAGACCTTGTGCCTCGGCACGACGACCACGGCTGACGGCTTTCAGTTTCCCAAGGGGGTAAAGATGTTCCCCCCCTTTTTTGTTCGGCGTCTTTTTCCATCTTTTTCCAAGTCCCCTGGCAGAATACTTGTTTTGAATCAAGGATCATCAAGAATCATCAGGATCAAGATATATCAAGATATATCAAGATCAAGATTTGTGTGATTTGTTCGCAAGCTTCGGCATTCTCACAATAAACCCCGAACACTTCACCAGGGGAAATCCACTGGACCCATCAGGCCGCTGGTCTCAAGATTTGCCAAGCACTGCCAGTTGGAGCAGTTGCTGTGTGGAGGGGTCGCTCAGCTGGGGTTGGCCATCTTGGGACATGGCAGGGTCCAGGTTTTCAATCAGTTTTGAGGTGAACCCCTGTAATTTCATGGATTCCCATGGGTGATGGAGTTTTGGGTGTGGCAGTCTCAGGATCCGTTGTTGACTTTGGGGCTTGGTTCACACCCAGAAATGGGTCCTTTGCACTCTTGGGCGTCATACACTTGGGTTGTGGATTCAATTTGGCTAATTTGCATTTCTTTGGGTTCAAATTATCCTTTGCGTTTGTCTCGTATTAGGTCTTCTGTATCCATCCTCTTCCAATGTCTTTGTTGGCTAAACCAGGTCACTGCAGCTGTCAAGTGTTTTCTCATCCACATTTTGCTACGCCAAGTGGCGCAAGCCTCATCTCCCTCTGCCGAGATCTTTCTGACCGTCGGAGCCTGCAGGGCTCGCAGGGCCCGCACTGGCGCCGCTCTGCGCAATGCCTGGGAGGAGGAGGTGTGGGGCGGCTGATGCCACTTTTTTCATGGCGATGTTTGTCAGGTGTCATATGGTTTCATGGTTGATCATCCATTGAGCTGATGCTGGGGGGACAATTTTTTGGAACATGGGGATTCGGATGCATGGTGGGCAGTGTAGGAACCCAAGGGAGAGAGAGATGGTTTAGTGGATTTTAATGGTTTAACCACCCAAATGGTGATATAAAATCAAGTACAACGGACAAACAGGATTTCAAAGTGGATGCAGCAGCTTTATTGCTGGGAATGGACGAACATGGGCGCCCATCCTTCGAACTCAAGATTTTTCCTGTATTCTCTGCCTTCAAAACAACGATTTTCGCTGATTTGGATGTTGCTTGCGCTCTGGAGTTTTGGTCCGGAGTTGGGGTTTGGGGCCTGTGACTGGGGGTGTGACAGAAGAAACAAATGATAATAAACAACAGAAACAAAACGAAAAAGTGCGAGAATACAAAAACGGGAAAGCCCAGAAAGATGAAGATCAGAAAAAAGGTACATCGCCTTTATCAGATGGAAATCAGCAGACAAGGGGAATGCTTGGAAAAGAAGGCTCAGGACAAAACTGGGAAGCAGGAAAACAGAGGCATCAGTAGCCCAGTCGCTACCCTCTGGTAAACAGCCACATAACTATGGTAAATCACCATTTTTTTATGGGAAAATCAACTATTTCTATGGCCATTTTCAATAGCAAACTGTTAGTTTACCGGAGGCTATTGAAGTAGTTCTGTCCACACCTCGACACCAAGTCATGTGAAAAATCGGGCCGTCACCGCAGGAGCTCTTTGCTGAAAAGTCGCCCGACGTTGGAGAGTTTCCGTGCTCCAAGCTGCAGTTGATGTCTCCTGCGGGTCGTGGAACAACTCAAGTCATGTCTATTGGGAGAGATGACATAGTGTCATGTGTGTATCTACATGTATCTATATATATAGTATACTATATACCTTCCTATCTATTGAACTGGGTTTGTCTGAAAAATGCAATATACGAACACCCTCTAAATGGCCATCCCCATCAAAAGAAGGGGTACAATGGGTACACTATTTTCAGACAAATTCATTTATCGATTCAGAGCCCCATGCCACGTGATTCCAGCAGCCCACCTGACGAGGTGGACCCGGAGGGTTTCCCAACAGCTCCGCTGGCAGATGAAACAAGCTGAGCAGCCGGAGGATTTGGAGGAGGAGATCGACCTAGCGTTGCAGGCCACAGGATCTTCTGATGGTGGGAGGAAACTCATTGGAAGATGGGGGAAATGCCGAAACCTGGGGCAGAAGGTCAAATATTTTTCCCGAAAATATGTGTAGCAATCAATTGAGGTTTGTAGAACTTTGAAGTTTGGACTTTCCCCAGCTATCGCATCCTACGACCTCCTGCCATTTTGGCACCACACGTTCTGCAGGAGAACGTGTTTGATGAGTTCGCTGCAGTCACAGCCATCCATTTGTGCGGACAGAAGGGATGGTTTCAGCAGCTGGTGGATAGCTGGGAGGTCAGCCATGGGGGGGAAATCAAAGATGCGGTAGCACCGGTAGGATATTGGAATTGAAGATATTGATCATTGGATTGGTTAATGGGAAAATTTACAGGAAAACCCCAGATTTCATGGGAAAATCTATGGTTTCCTGTAGATTTTCCCTTAAACCAATCCAGTGAATTGAAGTCAGGAATGTAGCAAGTTGATGGAAGTTGCAAGTTGACATGTTTGTTCTTCACATCTTTGGTCAAATGATAGGAAGATTAGGTGACTTCACCCACCTGAAATGATATTTTAGATCAGTTTGCAGATTCAATTCTCACCCCCGCATATGATATGTTCACTCCATTCTCAAAAAATCGGACTTCTATTAGTTCACATTCAGTTCCTCCCCCGAACCCATTTCCAGGTGGCCAAGTCCCAACGCTTGCGGCTGCATCCGAAGCAGCAGTGCCTGGTCTTCTCCGCACTCACCAGCTGCCTCCGCAGACAGAGCGATGCCACGAAGGCCTTGCGGCTGGCGCAGGAGGTCTGGGAGCCAACAGTGGAGACCGAGGAGGACCTGGGGATGGGAGGATGGGGATGGGATGCTGTGGAAAAGCATTGTGGAAATTTCAAAATCAGGATCCAAGGAATCTATAGACGGCTATGGATTGTTTTTTTTTTGATGGGGTGAGATTTAGGATGGCATTTATTGATGATGAATATATGATGAGACATAGTCTGAAATATTGATACTGTACTATCGAGACTTGTCAATTGTCAGTAGAGATCTATCTATCATTATCTATCTCTATTCGGGTGCAATATCTATGATTGATTGAAGAGGGGGGGGAATGAGGTGTCGGAGTTTTTGGGGTGGTACGGCCGGCGGGGCGCTTTGAGAAAACCACCCAGAAAATTCTCATTGTGACAGGACAGTGCCTTTCATATCCTTACAGGCAGATTGCCGTTTGACGTGCTGGCAAAAATAGCACCTGTGGTTTGAGTGGGGTGATTTTTTATTTGGAGGGTAGTCAAGTAACGTTGTTTTCTAACAGCTGATCATAACGCTTTGGGGACAATCCCACTGGTTCCGAGTGAAGTTGTGTTAGGAAGGGAACTTCATGCTGAGCAGCGTGTTGCGACTTTGCGACCCGCCAGATTAACTTTCTGGACACATTCTCGGGCTTGTGGCTACACATAGTTATTTTCCTCCCGAGTTGCGATGATGAATCCTCATGACCAATATTCTTTTCAGGGATGCTGTTTTGATGGAAGTGGATTCCTCTAGCTCTAGGCTTTAGGTTTGCTTTTTCGGGCATTTTCCATCTACTAGTGGGCCACTGGCATCAGCAAAACGTGTCAGTCACAAGGAATTGGCATATGTAGCTTCGCTCCACCTTTGGCCAAGTGTCAACATGATCAGAGAATTCAAAGCTACACCCCAATATGTGAAAGAATCCAAAAAGATAAGATTGGGAATCGTTGTATGCTCTGATCCGCATGAGTTCAAGCAACTGCGGAGATGATATGGTTGATTTGGAATCTCTCCTGGAATAGGGTGATCAAAAACCATCATCCTGGTGATGTCTTGTTTGGGGGGGAAGATGTCCCATCTTACATGTGCCATGGTCAGGCACTTTTGGTGCTCATTTCATTCAGTTCTTCCCCATGGCCACAAGGGTCACTATGGCTATATCCCAGGCAACAACTTGTTAGAACGGGCGAAACGAAGTCATGGACCCCTGGTTTTCTTCATACTTCTCAGTGATAGATTTCATTTTGGATAGCTGTGTTTGGGTGGGATGAACATTTACAATTTTCAGCTATTTTGATGTGCAAACCAGGGGATTCCATGGATTTTGACCCAACCCAATTCAGAGATAGGGGGATGGACACACCCAAGGTCTCTCACTGGACACGGAAGAGGCTTTCACTTGGGCCGAGGCTTTGCAACTCGGCACCATATGACCTGCGCGTACCCAGCAACACAGCCACTAGGTGTCCCTTAAATGATGCTGAAGGGTGAAATCGATTGAAGCTTCATGAGTCATCATGTTCCTTCATAGACTTCCTTTTCCCGCTTGGTCAAGGTTTCCCCCAAAGGGATGCCGGGATAGTGTGCATTACCCCAAAGAGGAGCCTTTATGTAGAAACATGCAGAATAGGATGAGAAAACTATGGAAAACCCTTCCTTGGTTGATCTTTGCAGAGGTGGGACTGGTCCCATCGTGCCTTGCCACCACCCGGTGTGAACATCGTGAGCTACGGCGTGTGGCTGTCGCTGCTGGAGCGACAGGGGCGCTTTGAGGAAGTGAATGACTTGCTGATGCTTGGTGATGGCACCGGCTGTCGTGTCATCAGGGTCGATTTTTTTGAGCATCATTGGCATTTATAGACTCATCGACAAGAATCAGATTCTCGGGGTTTGTTGGGAGTCGGATGAATGTGAACCCCTTTTTCCACACTTGTTTGCATCACAGTATCACTCAATTTCTCTCCAGAATCACCTTCCCAAACTCCCCGACTCATTCCCATCCCCAAACATCCCCCAAATCTCACCAAAAAAACTTGACCTGAACAACCTCATCCCCAATATTATCCCCAAAAAAACAGTTAACCTATCTAACCTATCAATCCCCCAGTCCTTTCACCAAAATATCTCAGGATGACTCTGGAAGGTCCCCTGGCGCCCAACGCCGTGGTGCTGGGTGCCCTGCTGTCCCTCCACGCCACGGACCGCCGCTGGCGCCGCGCCGCGGCGCTCTGGGAACTGCTTCGAGGACGGGGCGTGGCGCCCAACGGCCTGGCGTTCTGCGCCTTCGCCCGGGCGCAGTTCCTGGCGGGGCGACCGGGGGCTGCGGTGCAGTGCCTGGGGATGAAAGGTGGGGATGGTTGGGGATGGGATGGTGGGCTATGGGGATGGAAAATTTTGTTGCTTGTTAGGGGAGATTTTTATTGAGGGGGGTTAGCATCCTTGAATGAATGCGAATGAATACCATGGGTCTCTGAATGAGTTGATGTCTGCACCTGAAGATGCTGTCGCTTGAATTTGAACACTTCCCATCGGCAGCCATGCCAGTGGAAACAAGACAAGTCATGCATTTGTGCACGCACACAGTTGAACTTGAACCCTGCCTAGACCAAAAGAAGAAAGGGCAGCCCACTCCGGGAAATCGGGATTGACTGTTTGATGAGCAGCCAAGGATTTTAGAAGACATGGTTGCAGAAGGTGTGGGCGAGGATGACTATAGAGATTATCGCTATGCTGTGGACTACCTGCAAATGCTGCTCGTGGTGTGTCACTCTTTTCCTTCCACGACCAATCTCAAACGTCAGCTGCGATTTGCTTGGATTCAGTTTTTTTAGTTGCAGTTTGGCCATCAACATTCCCGTCAAAATTCATATTCACACCATTTCACACCCAATAATACCACTGAAACACATCGTTGTGGCCAATTATTCAATTATTCGGCTCCACTGACTGTATGTCAACACATTCACCCACACAGACAACATTAATCCTCCGAACATATTCACGAATGTTGCCATACATGAATCAAATTGGATCATTTTTTTTGGACTCCATTTTTCCTAGCATTCCCTAGCTGTTCACCTAGCTTTTTATAGAACAAGCTGGGGGCCTCATAGGATCCCTCCCAGCCCCAGCCGTCCCCAGCAAGGTCTCTCGGCCTTCGTCTCCCGCGGCGCAGCGCTGGTGCTGCACACGGCGCCGCCAGGGACGCCGCTGTGGCCGGCCTGGCGGAAGCTCTGCGGTGTGGCGCGGCGGGTGGCGGAGAGGGAACCGGTGACGTTGCAGGAGGCGCAATGGAATCGGTGGGGCACTTGAAAAAATGGTGGTGATCAATGGAGGTAGCCTGAGATGATCTATAAATTTTCACTCTTTCTCATACTCTTTCACTGTTGAATTGGATTTATATACGATTTATAGTTCTTTTTTTTAATTGGAACCAATGAGGATTTAACATTGTCATGTGATCTACCCCCCTCTGGGCCCTTCGTGTAGGTCTTGGTCACCCGGCGGGCACAGCAGAGTATCATGACGGAGTGGGGCGACAAGCCTTTGGGCAGTGGCTACCTCTGGGATTTTGCCTATGGATAGAACATCCAGGTCCCAAGAAACGCAGGAAATTACCAGGAATCACCCAGGAATCATCAGGAATGACCAGGAATCATCCAGGGTGCAAGAGTTGGAAAACTAGCGATGCGGCTGGAAGAACGTGGTGGGGAGCTCCAACTGCTCCTGGATGGCGCCTGGATGGCGCGACGGCACCCTTTCGCAGCGTGCAGATTTCGGAACGTCGTGGTTTGTCGAAGAAATCAAGGAGTCGCTGAAGTGAGTTCTGTAGTTTACACTACTGGAACTTGATGTCAGTGAGATGATCGATTTCAAAGATCAAATATCCTGAACACGTGAGATGATTGCGCGTTCCAGGCCACGTTTCTTCAGGTTTGGGACTCAACATTTCTGAGTCTCCGAACCTGACTGCTTTGAAGAGAAAATTGGGCGCTTTGAGGTTGAATCTGAATATGATTGAATATGTATATTATACATATATCCTATATTTCCACATGCCAATAGCATCTCATTTATCTCCTGCCACACTGGCGGCGATTTTTCACCCCAGCAGGTCATGACGCCACGGTCATCCACGGTCGGCGTCCACGGCCAGGTCCAGGCTGCCCGTTCCTATCCACGAAATTGATATCTATTCTTATCAGAAGAGTATTCATCAGTACCTCCATCAGTATCATGTATGCTGTATGGCTGTCAATTTGGAGCTCGGTACTCGGTACCGATTTCAAGCACGCATTTGGCACATGCCCGGCATACTGCAGCTACATATCTCAAAACAACAGGATCACCACACGCATCAAGGACAGGCTAGCAGCCACCAGCAACTCTTCACACCATTTTGACTTTTACCACAGCTGCTGCCCAAGAATGTTGTTAGCTTCAAAAGTGATGGTTTTTACCACACCAAAATTGTGAAATGATTGGCACACGCAGCCTCCGCCACCAGCATTTCCACCGGGGTTGCACCGCATCCCCAGCGACCAGCGCGACCAGCGCGACCAGCACGATGCGGCCGGGTGCCTTCGTGTTGCTGCTGCGGCCCACTGATGGTGAGGACTTTGAGGTGCTGGAGCTGACTGCGCTGGATTGAAGTCGTTTTTTGTTTTTGGGGTGGGTTGGAACTGTGGACCTTGATGGAGTTTACGTATCTTTTTTGGTTCTTATTAAGGTATGACTCTGACATTTTCCGCGAACAGTTTTTTTTGGATGTTTTTCGCAGGTTCTGATGTGCCATCCTTTTTTGGGGGATTAGAACATATTTGAACGTGACTTGTTAAGCTCCAATCCAGCATCAAAGCCTCAAGATGCCTCCAAGATGCCTCCAAGAACCGCCCCCCGGCGAATCGGCACCAAGGTGTTGCTGCAGTACCGCGCCAAGCACCTGAAAGATCCCTGGAACCAGCTGGGGGGTTTGCTGGGTTCCACCATGGCCCATTTTATCAGGTGCAAATTGACCAGCAACTCACCATGTGATTTCATAAAGGTTGTACCCACACTGTACCCTTCAAAAGCAGCAAGTTTTTTTCAATGACTTCCAGAATCTTCCGGATTTTCAGATATTTTAGTGCATTTTACCATTTTTTTGGTGAATTTGCCGTGGGAGTTCCCTCACCTGAGAGCCTGCTAAGAACCCACAGACCTGGGGCTTGGTGGGCGGCCAGCTGGAGCACGATGAGGTGACGGAAGGGCGGCGGTTTCTATGGAGAGAACTCATGTCCAACAGATACAAACTGCTCAAATAGAAATACAAGAGTTGCTGAGGTACAAATGTGTATTTATTTGACATATTTATGCGACTTTAAAGTATAACTATAAAAATTCATGCACATAAATTGAACAAATAGGATGCATGCCTAAAATTGCCTAAAGATCTTTCGAGCTGTCTTCATTGTCATGGCGCGCCAGTGGTGGATCTACGACTCGCCGCGTGTGAGCGAGGAGCTGCGTCGGCGCGTGCTGCGGCGCGCGGCGTTGCGCTTCTTGGATGCCGGGGAAGCGATGACCCCAAGGGGCCCAAGGAACCCCTGAAACTGCCAGAAGTTCAAAGAATTTCATTAGGTTAAGAGAGATGTTCAGAGCTCTGCCAGAATTTCACTGGGACTCTTCATTCTTGTTCATTCTTGGGATTATTGAGCTATTATAACTTTTTTTCAATAATACTATATTTTATAGTTATATAGCTATTATTATTGAGTTATATTACCAGAATTACTATATTATGACTATTATTGTTCATTCTTGGTATTTTTTGGTGGGAAAATCGGTGAAAACAACCATGGAGCCGTGGCGAGTTGACCTATTCTGAGGTGAGGCGCTCGAAGAGATGGGCGCAGTGTGGCTCGGAGATGAACTGGACGTTTCGGCAGGATCTGAGGAATTGTTCCACTGAACATTAATTTTTAAATGATTGATTATTAGATGTTGTCTTATGTTTAACCACTTGGAAATGTTTTTTTAAAGGATTTCGTGTATGTTTTTTTTCTGCTTGGAGGTGGTGTTTGTTGATCCTGGTGCCCAGTTGAGACGTTACGCTTTCTTGGAGGCAGAGCAGATAGAGAGTCATGTCTTTAAAACCTAGCAGTTTCCATCCACGGGTGCCAGCCATGCCTGTTGGAGCCGAAGTGCAGGCTCCGGCTGGTTGGTCTAAATTCTTGCCAAACTTGGTTGTCTCCACTATCGCGTTAACATTCTTTGATGTTTACTTTTGAACGTTTGGTTCATCACATTTCACCCCTCCAAAGTTGGGATTGCTACACGCTCATCACAGATAAATCTTCATACTCCAGTGGTTGCTCATCATTTCCCCCTATGTTTCCATGGCAGCTGGGGTCCCCATCTGCTCAGCTGCCCCACCACGAGGCCTGAAGGCTCCAAGATGCCGTACACGCCCATCATCTTCGAGCCGATGTGCGTGCAGGTGGCAGCCGATGGCCAGGCGCGCATGGGGCATATTTTCGGATGTTTTCTGGGTTCAGACTGGTTGAATTAGCACTGAATCTTCGTGGGGGTTAAGTTATGGTTCTAACATGTTCTAACTTCTAACATCTTCCAAAAGTGATTTTTCATGATTTCCCCCTCTTTTCATCATATTTTTTTGGAGCTTCTCCAGGTTTCACGTTGCAACAGGCGCAGCGTTCCGCACCGTTCCGTTGAGGCCATGCGCCTGCCGCGCCAGGAGCGGCGTTGGCCGGTGCCCGCGGGGCTCAGTTTTCTGGAGAACGATCCGCATCGCTCCAAGCAGCTCAGGGTGGCCGCTGGGTGACCATGGTGATTGATACCCTCTGGTAAACAGCCACATAACTATGGAAAATCACAATTTTTAATGGGAAAATCCACTACAAATGACCATTTTCAATAGCCATGTTTGAGTACCAGAGGGTATGTGGGATGGTCAAAGTGGATGGATTTGAATTGCGGTGGCGAATGTGGGATATTTACCAATCCTTGATGGGGCTACATCTTACGAACTAGCTTGAACATGTTCTAAGACCTGCTGGCGAAGAGAAGCAACGCAAGAAGCCTTACCTGCTATTTGCGTGAAGTTCAAGTGGGTTGATTTCGGCATATTTACACTAGGACAGAACATAGAAGAATTGACAGCCAGTGATGCCTTCTCGGCATCTCCGTGGTTGGCCCTGCAGTATTGCTGAGTTGACATGAAAGAAAACCTGGAAGGACTGCCATGTCATCCATTTTGGGGGTCTCTGGGCACCGCAGATGCCGAGTTCAGGAAAATAGCCAGACCTATGTCTTTGTCTACCTGACTCTTGGGTATTCAACTGGCGGTTTGATGGGGGGCCCATTGCGACTGGAATCACGTGGCATGTGGAATGTTCGTTGAAATATCTTGAAATTGAATGAAAAATGCAGACACACACACACACACACATATATATATATATATATAATATATATATATATATACTATATATACTTGGGAATGCTTGGGATGTACTTAGAAAGCAAATCACTCAATTGTGGCGCCAACTCATCGTCGCCAAACTCACCCTTTTGGTGGCGCACTGGCTATGCCTGGCTATGGCGTGACCTCTCAGATGGCTCAAGAGGTAGAGGTAGCAGAGAAGTTCTATGACGACAAAAAAAGGCGATGAAACTTTCATGAAAACATGATGAAAAAATGATGAAACATGGTCCCAGTGAGAAACGAAGCTGCGGTCACATCCTGGTAGCGAAGGGTGGCCATTGGCCGCCACCAAAACATTGGCCTTCAGAGCCACGAAGAAATTCAAACGACTCAAACCTTCCTCACCAACTTAATCCATACCAGCAGCCCAGCAGATCCACATCCCACGCAAGCACCTTTGAACACCATCATCTCGAACCATTTCCATTTTTGCATCTTCTCTTCCAGAAGAACCACGTCAAAAAACCCAGAAACGTCGCCCCAAAACCCATGGAAAATCCATGGAAAATCCGTGGAAAATCCACCATCATCCATAAAATCACCCCAAAATCCCTCAGCCTTCCCCGGCCCTTCCCGCCATCGCCTCCGCCATCCGCATCCGCGTTCCGTCGTGATGCCGCACTGGAAAACGGAGCCGCGGCAGGCGCGGAAGGTGGGCCACGCCGCGCGCAGCTCGGAGCTGCGCATGGTCCACCTGCGGACGCCGCGAAAGGCGCAGGGCCCGCCGCAGCGGACGCTGCTCACTTTGGACCCGGAGCTGTTAAGGGCCAAGGACGAGGATAGAAGTGGCCGGGCGGAAAACAGACAGGGTGCTTGGTGGGGTTTATGTTGGTTGGGGATTTAGAAATGATTTGAGTTACCAAATGCCATGGTATCCTGGATTCCTGGATTGAAGAGGAGATAACAGGAGATAAAGGGGAATATCTTGTTGGAGGCAGTTGTCACGCACCAACAGCAACTTTTCCAAACAATAGCTTGTGGGCGCTTTTCGGACCAGGAAACTGCTAGAGCCATGGGCTTGGACCAGTTTCTTTGATATGATTCGGACATTGTTGTGAGCATATCTGATGGCATATCCAAAATCGACACACTTTTGAGGGAACCCCATGGCCTTTACCCTGTAGCAGCCACGGCTTTGCCAAAGGTTTCGTGGAGATTGTGAAGGAAGAGGTGAGATCAAGGACCAATCGACATTCTTCTGGGATGGAGTTAGGTCACGGGTTGGGGATGGTTCGGGCATTTTGTGAGGTCAGCTGTTGTAATAGTGGCTCGTGTTTTCTCTCCCACTCAAGAAATCGTACGGCAACGGACCTAGAAGTGGGAACTCAAGATCAGTGGATCACCAAGTTTTCAATCTCATATATTTCCTCCATGAAATTTCCCATCTATTCTCCATGGATTTCTATTTCCGGTTTTCCCCTCAACCTTCCCCTTGCTAAACGCCCCTTTCGGCCGACCGCGGCCGGCTCCGCAGGATGGGAATTCCCAACCTACGGCAGAAGCTCTTCTTGCCCGACCAGGCGCTGCCGTTGCATGCATCTTGGGCCGAGCCTTGGGGCGAGAAGAGAACATCGGGGCAGGGAGGACGGTGGGAGGGTTCGTGGGGTGGCCAGAGTTGGCAAGCCATTAAAAAGGTGATAAAAAAATGGAGAAAATGTGGGAAAATGGTGGCAAATTTTAAGCTTTTCTATCATTTTGTTGGAGGGGTTGCTGTAAACTATATGAGGACTCATATAGTGAACTGTAGGTACTGAAAATGGTACCGATTTCTTGGTATCTTGGAATGACCATGACACTGCTTTTAGCTCCCATCGGCCATTTTCGGAGCTAAGGACCTCGGTAAGCCCCGGGAGATTGAGCTGCACATCATGGATTACGTGCGACCGCCAGAGCTGGGGATTGGACTTCCCCTGGAACTAAGGGGAGGGAGGTTTCCTCAGATGGGTTGATCCATGTTGATCCGAAAATGGTTGGAGAACTTTGACTTTGACTTTGACGGCGCTCAAAAGGGTCTGGTCCCTTGTGGCCAACTTGCAATTCTCGAATTGAAAGGGGAATGGTTGAAGAAACCCAAGAAAAAAAACCATCAGAAGTATTTTGACCTTGGAAAGAGCTGAGTTATTTTTCTTTCCGGATGATTTGATGGCAAGTTGGGATGTACTCCCCTCAGTTTTGGACAAGCCCATATGTCTAATGAAAGGGAGTAGGTATGCCAAAATCTGAGTGATACGTGCTGTCACTGATACACCCAGAAACTTAATAATGTGGAGGTATGTCCGGGAGAATTGAGGGGTCATGAACTATGAAATCTGCTTTGGTCTGGTCCCTTTGATGAAAGATGATGAAAGTTGGTTTAGGAGGCAATGTTGGAGGCAAACACGATACTTAGACCTGGACCAGGTGGTTGGTTTTGGGTTTCAAGTTCTTTCATGGTCGGGGATGGATCAAAACCATTCAAAACGAAATTAATGTGGGTAAAACAATAATAAACCACCTATTTGGGAATGGTTTATACCACCTATTTATGGTGATTTGGGGGATGGTTTATTATTGTTTTACCAACATTACAATATCACTGGGGGTTTATTGTGGTTTATTCACATCCATTAACCAGCTCTAATTTAGGGTACCATCCGGCTCACCGGGATCTGAGCCAACTCCAAGGTGGACTCGCACGGGGCGGTGCTGCGACAGATGGCCGAAGCGGGAAGGATTCAGCAGGTGCGATCTGACGTATCGACTTGACGTCATGAACGACGGGGACGTGAGGGGATGAGCGGATTTACCCTTTGGTAAACTAACATAGCTATGGAAAATGGACCATTTACAGATGAATAGAGGAATTAATTACTTATTAAAAAGTGTTTTCCATGGTTATGTTAGTTTACCATAGGGTAAACCACCCAAAAAATCCAAAAAGATAAAACCCGGTTTCCAGGATGTTAGTTCGATGATGTTTCACCCTTTTGTTCCAGGGTATTAACTTTTTTTTGGGATGCTATAAGTTATAGCACCAAAAAAAGATCGAACAATCAACAACCTGGAAACAAAGGGTGAAACATCATCGAACTAACATCCTAGAAACCATGTTCTATCTTACGGGAACATCACTACATCATCATCAAATTATGGCTGGATGATGGATCAATTTTGTCATGTTTTTTTTTTTCTCTGGAAGTTTCAGGTTGGCGAATTGAATTTCCCGAATTATCTCGGAATGCATGAGAACACCGTCAGTTTTCAAGAATATCTACAAGTTGAACACCCCCTGGTAGTCAAACATGGCACTGGAACATCCGGAACGAAATTGGCATCTAAATGGGAAAATCATGGAAATACATGTTGGAATTTTCCAGCAAGCCATGTTTGATTCCGGGAGGGTAGACGTACCCTGCGGAAAACTAACATAGATGTGGAAAACCCACCATTTGTTTTTTCCTAGGAAACCATGGTTTTTATACATGTTAGTCTGAAGATTGTAATCCTACAGGCTTTGGGTTGAACGCGGGCGCAGACTAGTGCCAAGAATGCTGGGCTCGTGAGGATGGGTGCATGTTTGCTACGGGCTGATGTGGTGGATTCAAATCAATGTTTCAATATTTGGTACCCCCCAAACCATATACCTACTGTAGTAGGTCTATCATTTTTGGATTTTAAACAAAATATCATCATATCATCACATGATCCCTGTCCTTAGCTGCTTGGCTAATAATTCAGTCTATCATTTTTTGCTCTTGGTTTTTGTTTGATAGCATATCATCATTATCCGATGGTGGCCGACCCTCCCATTTCCAGAACAACACCCATCTCCCGGACTTTCCAGTTGCGGATGAATTGGCCTTATACTCAGAGTTTGGATATGTTCTCAATTCCGATTTTTTATGAACCCTCCCCAAAACATCCAGGATTGTTCACGAAATGACTGGAGTACTTTGCCAAAAATACTTTACTAGTCACCTACTAGTTGGATAGGTTGAGGTCAAAATGACCCATATGTTCACACCATTTGAAGTTCTCACTGAGTCTTTATTCCTTGGCTTCGGACCACAAGACGGACTTTCCCTTCTCATTTTCTAAGTTTCTGCGAGGCGGAAGCTTGTCTCATGTTGCCCCAGGCCGGGTACGGGGGCTACGGGGCACCAAGATTGGCTGCTTGGTCTAGGCATGTCTGGTACATTCCGGCACAAGCTGGCAAACATTTTGATATGGCTCCATGAAAGTGGAATGTCTGCGAAGATCCACAAGTCACATATTAATTGACTCTTCAGTAATCGTCAATAATTTTTGTCGATGTTGCCATTTCCAGTGGCAGAAAATGATACATCAAAATTCACCATCAAAATTCACCTGCAACCCCGAACTCCTGAAACAGTGGAGTTTTGAGAAACCATGAGATTTTGAGAAACCCAAAAATTTGATGGTCAACATGTGCAAAAACCTTGGTGTCCTTGCGGATTCCAACCAACCAATCCATTGATGCAACGTCTAGGAGCCCAACTCCATGGATCGCGCGGGTGAGACTGCGGCCTTGAAAGCCTGCCGGCGAGGTGAGGTTTTTGTTTGGGGGATGTCGTGGGGGAAAGATGGAAGGTAGATTCAGGTAGATTATGGATGATTCAACCGAGAAATTTGGGACTGAAGTGGGTAAAGATAGGCGCTTGAATGGTTCTAGAGAGAAAACAACAAAGATGGGAGAAGGCAAGGGGAAATATGGATTTTGAGCCATGTTGTTGATTTCTGCCCCCCTATCCAAGTGGCTTGGGATGTGAGATTCTCATGGGGTGCCCACCACCCCAGAGGAGTCAGCTATGAACATAGACCCTGCCATGAGTCGAGGTTGGGAAGACTACTTTCCCATAAAACGGATTAAAATGGGTCATTAGTTGGGCTCGACCCTCCGGTAAAGTAACATAGCTATGGAAAATGGCCATTTATAGTGGATTTTCCCATAAAAAATGGTGATGTTCCATAGTTATGTTCGTTTACTAGAGGATATCTTAAAGGGGTGAATGGGATCGTCGTGATCTGCCGGCATGGCCAGGTCACATGGAAATGATGCAGCTGCTTTGCTATGCAGATGCTGATGCTTGGTCCAATGGGACTGATGAGATGATTTTTGACCCCCATTTGGAGGACTTTTGCGACACAAAAACCTACTCGTACTTTTTAATGGGCAACCTTGTATAGATCATAGATGAAGATAGATCAACCACACCATAAACCATGCTGAAGAGTCCAATCTTACATGGATACAATTAGGAAGTGGCAAGTGCCATTGACAAATCTGAATTAGCTGAGCTCCAAGACTTGGTTTTGAAAAATCAGAGGTAACCTCTTTTGTTGGGCTGGTGTTTTACCAGCTGTCAAACCATGCTTTCCAGTCGCTTTTTCCCTTGAAGCAATCCATAGAAGCATCATTCAACCAATTAACAATCATATATTCAACAACATCCCAACCATCTATCAACAATATATGAGCAATAGTCTAAACTCTCCGTGTATTAGGTACGTATTCGAGGGCTCTTACGAACTCCCAAAAACGATAACCTAGGATTTATTGGAAAACGATATAGCGCACCCCCAAAAACGATAGCCTAGTCTGGAAGATCCAATTTTTCAATTGAGGTTTTGCCGATCGCTCATATGGAAAATGGACCATGTATCAAGATCTAGCCACCCCTATCCATGTAGAACCAGTTTTGTTAGCCCTGCAACCGCCACGTCACCAGGACATGAATTTGTCAAACAACCAGGGGGAGACGCCTTTGATGCTGGCGGCACAGCATGGCCACCAGGCCATGGCCCCAGTAATGACAGGTTTCAAACACGAGAAAATGATAGTACTACCCTCTGGTGAACTAACATAGCTATTGAAAATGGCCGTAGAAATAGTGGATTTTCCCATAAAAAATGGTGATTTTCCATAGCTATGTTAGTTTACCAGAGGGTATTGTTGAACAAGTCTTCAAAATGGCAGTTTTACTCCCTTCTATATTTAATGCTAGTTCCAGCCTTCTTCATGGTAGTTGTAGAACAGATGTTAAAGTTACTGTAGTGAATCCTTATAGTTGGAGTCTATAATGAACCCTTTTAGCAAACCCCAAAAAAGATAGAAGTTAATAACATCCTACCAGAATAGTGCTACATTACTCTCTTTCAAATCTTTCTGGTGGTTTCAAACATATCTATTGTTTTTCAACAATACTTGGAGTGAGTGGTTGAGATGACAAGCGTTTGATTGGGATGGGCTAAAAGCAGCAACCAAATAAGTAGGAGTTTATCTCTTTTCTTTGGTGGGGGTCACCCCCTCAGCAATCACCAGAGATTAAACATCCAGGGTTGACATTCAATGGTGGTAGGTGTAGGTACTTCCCAATTTGTAGATTGTTTATACGCTCCATTTCTGGCAAAATCGGCACGTTCACTTCCTACATTGGGAGCATTTTGACATGCGGGAAAATGATCACGAGAGTCATTTTGGAACATCTCTAGGCCAGGCAACTCACAAGCTTTCAAGAGCCTCGCAGGAGATCGTGGAGTTTCTCCTTGAAAATAATGTGGAGAAGGCCGTTTCACGATGGAAAGGAGGGTTGGGGGATCTTTAGTCTTAGGATTCTGGACATTTGTAGTCATTCAAGATTCATCATGAGATTGCTATTTCATGCTATTTCTCCAGTTTTTGTTCTTAATGATAATCCTCATCTTCGAATCCGAAGCCTAGATTCACACGCCCCGACGGCCCGGGTCATCACGGGTCATCGGTTGCCAGGACCCCGGCAACTGCTGGGGTGAGACGCCCGTGTTTAAAGCGGCAGAGAAGAATCACAATGAGACGCATGGCGCATGGCAACACCATGGCAGGGTTTTTTTCCATGATCTGATGGGTTCTATATGGTTTCCATGAAATCCCAAAAAAAGGACCTATGAAAAATGACGCCCTCCCTGGATGTATCTGGAAAAAACTGGGGAAGCCAGAAATTTGACGATCCATGGATTTCATGGGAGATGAGGATGATCACCCTGAGATGGGGACCTGAGGGCTCTTCAGGGGCGCATGAAGGACAAGGCTGAGCCTTCTGGAGCACAAGATGTATCAAAAATGTATCAAATTCATTGAAATTCTATACCCTGTAGTGCAGATAGTTTGGGTTTCATGTTTGGCACTGTTTGGCTTGCTGGATGTCATGATTTCACAACCTTTGCCTTCCATGGTCATTGGATCACGGCCGCACCTCTCTAAGGATCCTAAGACTTCTGCTCGAAGCAAAAGCTCATAAGGATTCACTGGGCAAAAGGGAGAGGGCTGGTGATGCAAAGCTTTTTCTTACTGGTGCTTAGCAGGGAATGAGGGAATGACCTATAATAACCATTAATAATCATCCCATTCCCCCATTCCCTACTAAGCACCAGTAAGTTTTTTGAGATCCAGATTTCGCTTTGGACCGACTTCAGCTTTCAAGCCCTGGATTCACCGCGTTTGCTCCATCAAACGCAGGAGAAGCAGAACTCTGATGGCGCAACTCCCCTGAAGATCGCTGCAGCCAAAGGAAATGCTCAGAAGCTCGGCTAAGAGCCCGACCAAACCGGGCCCAGCTGCCACAGGGAGCTGCTAATTCCAATGGGGGGTTCCAGGCCCCAAGATATCCCAAGATATCCCAAGATGTGACACCCAAACAGTTCTGCACAAAACAGTTCGGCACATGCCAAAAGCATCGGTTCTTCATTGGCCCCAGCTGCTCACATACCTAGGTGCGTCACTGTGCTGCTGCGTGTGGGTGCCAACAAAAACAAGGCGCCGGGGTTACCTGGAAAAAACGCTCAACTTTGCAGTCGAATAATCTTGATGCAGGATTGATACACCACCAGTTTATTTATAAACGGGTTAGCAATTGGAAGAAACACACATCACTATTTTGGATGGAACCATCCTATAGTAACAACCCCCAAAGATTCTTTACTGTTCAATCATTGTTTGGGGATGACTACAATTCCATCACCGCTCGGCCAGGCCAGTAACGATGGTGCCACGCCGCTCTTTGCAGCTGCGCAAAATGGCCACAGGGCTTGCGTGTACTCTTTGTGACCTGGCTGATGATTTTCGATGGTTCCCATGTGGTCAATCATCAACTGACCTATTGTGATCAAATTATTGCCATTTATTGCCATTTGATCATTTCTCAAGATGATAACACATGATAGTAAACCATTTGTCAAAACATGTTTTGATTTATTCTCGTTTGCCAGCATTTGTTTTATGATTTTGTTTGATCATCAGTCAGCAAAACATCAGCAAATCGTTTGTCGTGAATCATCATCCAATATAATTTGCTATTGTTTTTTTCTTTCCCTCTCATTCTTCCATTCATTTTACAGGTACCCGGTACCCTCTGGTCATTTAACATACCCGTGGAACACCACCATCTTTCATAGGTAAATCACCAGAATTCATCCATTTCTATGGGCCATCTATACCATGGCGAACTGTTAAATAACCAGAGGGTACCTTATTTCTATGCCACTGTTTCAGCCCACAGGGCATCGGGGAAACTTGTCCACAGGTTGCAGGCAGGGGCCGATCGTTACAAGGCGGGTAACGATGAACACCGCGATTCCGAGTTCTGCTGGCAGCAGAGTCCCTAAGAATCTGTAGATGATCCTCCTGAGCAGATGGCTTTATACTGATGGTTAATGAAGCAATATGGGATTGTAATCTGTAATTTGGGATATGATTGATCTATCATGAGTAATGTTAGTAAGGCAATGTCATGTCTACCACCCAGATTTTGATTGATGGTTGAAAAACCATCGATAAAAATGGTAGAATTGGGGATGTTTTTTATATTTTTTTTAATTTACTAAGTTTACAATTGCTTTAGCAACATTAGATGGGTTTCTCTGACAATTTAGGGGAAGCAATTTCAAATTTCATTTTCAATTTGATCATCATGATTTTCATCATATTTGTGCCATGACGCGCATGGCAATTTTTTGGAATTTATACCATGTCTCTTTTCCATACAGCCACATGGAGCCGAGCGGATCGCAGCTTCCAGGCCACCAACAATGGTCAGGCTCCTCTCTTTGCTGCGGCACAGGCTGGGTATGGCGGTGAAAGCCGTGGAGGCTTAGTTTGGTGGGAAACTATGGGAAAATCATCGAAGGATGGCTGGGTGAATTTTCCGGCAAACCATGTTTCACCTAGAGGGTAAATGAATGTTCATGTGCTAAATCTGTTGAGTCTGAATGTGCGCGGATGTGTCCATGTAAATCGGAAGACGCACAGTTCGTTCCACGGCATGACTGTTTTCTTTTCCCAGAATGGTGGAAAGAGACGATTTCAGTTGCTACCCTGCAGCAATTAAACGTGGCAATGGGAAATATCCCCGATGGATTGAGGTTCTAAGGTTCTAATGGAAAGTCACTTGAATCTATAAATGGTGGATTTTCCATTGCCATGTTTGATTATCGGAGGGTAATTCGTTGTCTTGATTCAAGTCCTGCGACGTCCCTGCTTGGGTTGCTTCATCCCTGCTGAAATCAAACATGAATTCCCAATTCCAATCTTCATCCATCTTGATCCATCGTCTACTTTCTACCGGTAATTGAACATAGCCATGGACAATAACCCAATTCATAGATGGTTTATGATTTACCTATGAATATTAAAGATTCTAATTTTTTGGAGTTCGCAAACTGTTAAATCTCCCTTCATGGTATTACATGGTATCACTTTGTCAGGATTTTCCCAGGGACCTTTGCAGCTTCCAAACCTGCAAACCACCTGAGAGGCGGGCCACGTGGAGGTGGTGAAGCTCTTGGTGGAGGGCCGACGTGGGGATGCTGGGCGCGAAACATCGACGTTGGAAATTGTCAACTAACCTGTGGTTATTTAACATATCCCTAAAATCCAGTAAATAACCCATTAAACATCCATTAACATACCATTAGAATCCTATAAAACATCCATCAAATGGCTAATTTTGGATGATTTTCCATTAAAACCTCCATTTATAGAGGATTTTCCATGGCTATGTTAAATAACCAGATGGTATATGAAGGGAGAATAGAAATGGGACATAAAACCCAAAACATAACAGTGGCTGACAAAGATAATGAAGAATAGTTGCTACAGCCTTTGTTGAACTACTGGCTATTATAACCAATTATTAATATAGTCGTTATAGCTATTATGGGACAAACATATTCATTACTATTATTACACAAGTAGTTGGTGACAATGGCTATAACAACTACATAAACTATCATGGCTAATAATGGTAAATGATACCTGCACGTATACAACTAATGGGACATAATGGTAGATATGGGACATAGTTGTAAGTAATGGAATATCCAAATTACATTTTATACATGCAAAGGGGCTTCCAACAATAATAAGCTACCAGCTACTATGTCCAATTATAGAATGTACTGATATAGAAATAGTAGTTGTATAAGTAGACATGGGATATAATACGTAGTATGGGAAATTATAGAGGTGGGACATAGATGATGATGGTAGTATAAACCAACCATAAACCAACCAAAAACCAACTATAGTTCTATCCCCCTTCCTATCCCCCTTTCGAATTTCATGGGTCCATCACACCTCATTGTATCCCAATACTACTGGAGGTTTCCTCAACTATCATGGGTAGAAAAATGGGTTTATAGTGTTATACTGTGGAACAAGGTTGCGACAAATGAGGATGGGTCAAAGCCTATAGTTGTTCCATATGCGAGCTATTTCAATGTGAAGAAAAAGGGTGCCAGGGCTTTAATCCATGGGGAGTGGCAGGACATCCGTTGGGGCGAAGCTCCGGTAGCATCACTGGCATTCCTAGATGCGACAAATCTCCATCTAATCAAGCTAATCTTCCAGGTGGAGATGATTTTGGGGGGAGAGAACTGTGGATGCTTGGATGAGGGACTTTTTTGAATCATCTACATTCATCTACTGCAACTGAAGAATGCTTGTTGCCAGCTGGCTGAGCCCACAAAATCCGTGATTCAAACCAGCTGAGATGATTAGGCGACGGAGAGAGAATTAGAGAACTAGATGATGCACCTCCTTATATCATCTTACTTATATCCCTTAGCCTCTGGTAAATAAACACGGTTAGAAAATCTCCCAGGAGTAGTTCGATGATTTTCCCAGCTAGCGAGCCTCCATTCACCACTTTGCATGATGGATCCAGACTTGACGGATTTTCCAGCACCAAAAACACCAAGGATAAGGAGGCACGCTACAACGGTGCCACGGCTCTTTACGTCGCTTCCTTGAAGGGTTATGTCGCTTGGTTGGACAGATGGGGTGAGGGGTGAAGGCTGAAAAGGCCCAGGAGAACTACCCCGAATCTTGGCATGTTGGCATCCAGTTGAACCAAGCTGGGAGTTCAAACACTCACAGACTAGCCGGAAATTGTGGTGGTACCACTGGGGATCATGAACCTCCCAGACACTCGTGACTAGTTCAGCAAAGTGAAGGTGTGCAGAGTTTGAACCCCCAAGACCACATTTGACAGACATTACTTTTTCCCATAAGGGATGGTAATGGTTTTGGGGAGTTGCCGATTTGCTGGGTCTCATTCTGCAACCGTTGCTGGTCTTTATTTGGGGGTGCCACCATGGACCACGATGTAAGGCCGTGAGCAGTGATCAAAAGTCTCAACTGTCTCAACTTCAATTTTTCAGAAAATATGGACAAGTGGTAAACCACTAAACCACTAAACCATTTCTACACATGGATGATTGCCAATTGCCAGCTTTCTTCAGAAGTAAATCCCCAAGAATCCACGAGGGTCGTCCATCGGATGTCTCCAGGTGGCAATTGTGAATGCACTGGTGGAGGGGAGCGCCCTGGCACCACATGGCAGAAAGGAACTGGCCCTTGGCCCCTTCAAACAGAACTTGGAGCGGAAGAACATGGTGAACCACTCCTTGCATGAAAAAGACGTTGTAAATCCGGCTGTGCCGAGTTTTTGAAAAACGAAGAGCCATGTTTTTCCAATGATCATTTCTTTGGATGCCAGAAAGCTGTTTTAGCAAGTTTTTACTGCATCATTAATTAGCTTGTTTGACTGCTGATCATTCTGCCCTCTATTTGAATCTTGTGTCCGCATTAGACCCTGCTCTCACATGTCCCCGACTTCCAGAGTTTGGACCACTTTCCATATTTTTTGTTGGTGCCTCACCTCACTAGTGATCATGGTTAGTCGAGGGGGGTCGTCCCAATCATGACATGGCAGTTTCAGGTTTTTGACATGTCAAATATGGTGTAGTAGTAATTTGTCCAGACATGTCCAAGTTGAGCGATGTTCACTCAAGCATCTTTTGCAACTTGGGGGTTATCTTCCGCTGAACGTTGGATGTTTCACGTGGAGTAGGGTGATCATGGCAAGACAATGTTTCGGAAAGGACGGGTTGGGAACCCAAGGAAAGATCAGCAAGGCAGATTTCCAACAGGAAAAACTTGTTCTAAAGCCATCTTTGGAATTGTTCTATGTCAGGTTTGCTGTTGCAGTTTTGGGGACCACAGCCGGAGATCTGTGTGAACTGCTCACCAGTGTAGGGGCCATTCTTGGTCGAGATCTCCATGTCTTGTGCTGAATCTCTACCAATTTTTGGGTCGAATTAGTGGGGAAAAACAAATCGTACTTAGGTAAATCATGGTAAATCGTGTTCTGAAGTCACTTGATCAATATCTTCCTTATATATTCTTATAGTACTCAAACTCAAACCCATTAAAATCCAATAAATAACCCATTAAACACCCACTAACATACCATTAAAACCCTATAAAACATCCATTAAATATTACCCTGTGGTTATTTAACAGTTCGCCATGGAATAGCTGGCTAATTTTGGATGATTTTCCCAGCTAGAAACCTCCATTTAGTTCGGGGATTTTCCATGGCGAACTGTTAGTCATAACCAGATGGGTAACATCTGAAGTGGCACCGGCGAGGTGCTGACCTCAATGGCGCCACCGCGGCCAACGAGACGCCGTTGTTCGTGGCTTCCTTGCGGAACCAGGTGGGGGGAGAGGTTGCGGGGGCACCCTGGGGAAGAACACGGCGGAAAACCATGGGAATTCCAGGATTTTTTTTGGAGTTGACGATTTTGTGAATGGAAATAATGGAATTTCAGATATTTTTTCTGGGATTTTTGGTGGCGTTTTGGGATTTTGCTTGGATTTTCAAGGAGTTTGAGTGGAGTTGTTCACTCTTCCAATGGTTTTTGATGGAGTTTCGTGGATTTTAAGGGTTCTCTGTTGAGATTCCAATTTTTATGCAGCAAAAGCAGGAGAATTCATGGGGAGGTTCATTGGGCGTGTAGATGTGGAAACTGTTCACTTTTTGATAGGGAACTTACTGGCCAAAATGGGTATATAAGCAGCAAACGCAAACCGACGGGATTTGTCACGATTTTGCTAGTTTCACTGGGGACATCAATTGAGCATCATGGTTATCACATTTTTTTTGGGTGTCGGAACATCTATTTCCAGTTTTCACTGTAAGTAGATGGAAAACATATCATATATTTTCCGATTTTCCCATTGTTTTCACATGGTTTGAATGGATTTTCCTATGGCTCTCCCATGGTTTTAACGAACAATTCCCATGGTTTTCCCATGGTTTTCCCGTGGTTTTTATCGCAGACTTCCCGGCCAGTTCACCAAAGAAAACTCGCCAGCCCTGCAGGATGAGGTGGTGAAGGTCTTGCTGAGAGGCAGCGCGGATGTGAACAAGGCGGGCCATGGACCCTGTGGAAACGATCCATTGAGTGGGATATTCATGATCAAATTTATGAATTTTCGATCCGAATCTGCTCAAATGGCTTCAGAGGGGTGGCCCAGCAACCAAACTTTTGTCCCTGAATTGAACATTTACAGGACCTGCTCATATTATATCGATATGTAAATATATATATATATATGATAGACACACACACATACATACATATATATATAATATACATATGTATAAGTATGTATGTATATATATATATATATATACATACAGATACATATATACAGTGAAAAAAAACAGGTTTTCCTGCATTTTCCCTAATCCAATCCATTGTACCTGTGAATGATCCATTAAAAACCATAAAAAACCCATGAATAGCACATTAGCCATTGATATGAAATCCTATTAATAACCATTGCAAATTCCATTAATCCATTCTATCCCAATTAATTAACCATCAAGAGTCCCAATTAAGCACAGTAAAATCCGATTCAATCCCCTTGAATTCCCATTGACCCACCATTTTTTGCCGGTAGAGTCCCATCGAAGGCCACCTTAGATGGTGCCACCCCACTGCTGGTCGCGGCTCAAGAAGGCGCAACCATGATGAAAAGAAGGAGCAATGGAAGGTACATTCCATGAAAAATGGTGGATTTAAGATGATTACCCTCTGGTAAACAGCCACATAACTATGGAAAATCACCATTTTTGATGGGAAAATCAACGAACTAAATGGTCATTTTCAATAGCTATGTTAAATTACCAGAGGGTAAAGGGGGTATATAATGGGACATATACATACATATATATATATAGCAGATTGTATAATTATAGTTATTCATGTATGGATTCCTGGATGATGGGAAGGTTGATCAAATTCTACAGCCGTTGATATGGGTCTAAACCCTCAATTTAGAACTGCCAGGCATATTCCAACTACAATGAGGGACTACTATTGGAGGGTTGAACCAACTATAATGGGTATAAAAATGGGAATCTAGTCAATTCACCTGCAACAAATGGGATGATTGATCGTTCAATGCCGGTTCAATATGACCATTTTTAGTAGGAAATGGATTTGTGGGTTGATTATGGTTGATGCTGGATGAATCACAACAACCGTCGCCATGACGTCATTGGAATCATGGGAATTGGAGTGTGGGAATCATACCCGAATGGCATGAAATAGCATTGTTCTTGGTTGATGAGCTATATGATATATCCAAACATATTCCGTGGGATACTGTGTAATATGCCCAATTGATTGTAGTATTATAGCACCGCAAAAAAGAGAGAACTTAGTGAAATCCACGCCTAAAATCAATGATAAGTTCAACCGTTTCTATCATTTTGGGGTGTTGCCATGTAGAAATCTGTGGGTTTCCATGGGTGTCCCCATTAAAAAACACATCATATTGGATTTCCTCGGATTTTCCAATACCCTCTGGTTAACTAACATAGCCATTGAAAAATGGTGGTTTATAGTGGATTTTCCCATAAAAATTGTGATTTTCCATAGTTATGTGGCTGTTTACCAGAGGGTAAAACATGTCGAATCTCCTGGCTTTCCCTATGACAATCTACCAATGGGGTGCCATCGGAGTCCAGGTCACACGAAGGTCGTAAGGCTTCTGCTTGAAGCGGGTGCTGACCACGTTTGGGAGCCTGGTTGGAGCATGGGGGGTTGGTGAAGGGTGTATATCAATGGATTGGTTAATGGGAAAATTTACAGGAAACCATGGTTTTTACCATCAAATATAGAGGTTTCCTGTAAATTTTCCCTTAAACCAATCCAATGAAAAACCTGACCAAAATTGCAAGAATGGTGATGGTTGTTGCTTTTCCATCTGAGTTTTTGGCAATTGAATTGAGTTGAAATTGATTCAACATATTTCGAGACCACCAACGGCAGCCCAGCGGAACCGAATCACATTTTAAACTGCAATGTGAGCCTTGATCAACGGGTTATCCGGGGAAGATCATGCCTGGTGGATTTTCTTTCGCTAGGGGGGATTTTGCCAATGTCTTTGTCAACGAAGACAGATGGCTTGCCAAGAACATGAAAGTATAGTATTATCCGAGACTTGCGGATCTAGATAGACTTGGCACGGGAATTGGGATTTCGCAACAAAGATACGCCTTTGACCAATAAGACAATGATTTTGAATTATTTTGTCATATTTTCTGATTTTAGCAGGGCCCATCTGGGGCTTGAATGAGTCTCACCAATAAACTTGAGATCTTTGCCATTCTTGGCCATTTAACTAATAGCAGACTATTAAAACATTGCAGATTGGGACCATAGGTAGAAACATCCAATCCATACCTACTAATTTCTCAACGTTTCACCCAATAAATTCCAATTCACCCAACAAACTGCTGCTTCTATCCCACCACAATCCTCTGAGAAACTGTGGCAAAAAAATGATCCCAATTATATTTTAAACCTCGACGTGCAAAGTAATCCCCATTTATACGTAACCCACATGTATAATTTCCATGTATGTATATATATATATATACCCTCCGGTAATCAAACGTGGCTTGCTGAAAAATCCACCATTTAGTTCGCTGATTTTCCCAACTTTGAACCTCCATGGCGAACTCGGGGATTTTCCAGCACGTTCGATTACCACAGGGTAATCCATTCAAACCCATTCCCACATGGTAGGTTTATGATTGGGGTTGCGACATGTTACGACATTGTTATCCATTTATATCCCACTATTGTGGCCTTATACCCCCACGATATCCGAAGAAGATTTCCATGAATAATCCCATAAATCACCATAAGTTCTCACGAAATTCTCATGAAATCCCATGAAATCACCACTATTCACCATTGAAATCCCATAAAATCCGATAAAATTCCATAAAAACACCATAAAATTATTAGAAATTACCATTAATGTCCGGTAAATTATAACGACCTCACTGCGACCTCACTGGAATATATGGTTAGTAATTAGTAAGGGATATTATCCCCAAAAGGTCTTATTTCAGGTTACTGTACTGAATTACTATACCCTCCAGTGAACTAACACAACTATCGAAAATCACCATGTTTAATGGGAAAATCGACTATAACTCACCATTTTCAATAGCTATGTTAGTCTACCAGGAGGTACCCAAATTCATGTCCGGAAATCCTTCGGAATTTCTCCGCCCTTGAAGCTCGCCCTGCAGTGCCTGCGGATGAGCACTGGGGAGACAGCCCTGGCGTTGGCCAAGGATGAAGAGACTAAGGTGCCGGCTGGAATCGATTCATTGGGGGGAGATTTCTGGGATTTCTATGGGATTTTTAATGGGTCTTATGGGGTTTATGTGGGAATTCATGATGATTTAATGGGATTTAATGAGAATTTCATGGGCATGGCATTGAATGGGGATTTAAGGTATTTATGGGACGATCGAACCATAATGGAAGGGATATAAATGGGAGGTTTAACCAATCGAATTATGATTAGGAGTCATGGGTCGATGATGAATGGATGGTTTAGAACCAGTGTTGACCCAGGATTTGCACAAAAATTCTACTGGGAATATGATATAATGGAATCATATCACCAACCATGTACCAACAGGCATTGGAAGATTCATGGCCAAATCATTTATATGGCGTATTGCATGATAATGGTGGATGAACCAGCAACACATAGGATGATTGATGCCTATTCGGATGAATCGAAGAACGACCTCACGTCCCGACATGACTGGAAGTGAAGGCTAGGATTGGGGGAATCATCCCTTCGAAGGCCAAACATTAATTCATAAACATTCCATTTGAGTTATATAGTATGATATATCCAGATGGATTTGGGGGAAGATTCACAGGACATCATGGGTTTTCAGATGATTGTTCCTGCATTGGTGGGAATGGGTCAACGAAGACAGCCACAGGTGAGTGTTCTGGGCCAAGAAAAATAAATTCATCAACAACCAAGATGGGTACACATAACTTGTTTTCTTTTTGAGGGGGTTCGCCATTATTCCCAAACAGATGAACAACAGATCAAACCATCAACCGTTCCATGATTCTCTCTAGCATCTAAAGGATCGCAACAAACAGCAAGGCATTAGCTACAGCAACCTTCAAAAAGATGGACCAAGTAATATGCTAAGTAGAAACCTCATGACTCAATTCAATCGTGGTACATTTCGCCCAAATTTCCAAATTTTCCTGGGGGTGACTACATTTTGGTGATTGAGCATAGCTACTCGTACGGAGATGTACCATTGTCAATAGGTAAATCATCAAACCAATTGGCAATTTTCCACAGCTGACTTAAATTACCAGACAGATGGTAAATCCTGTTCACATCCCATCAAAATCCCATTAGTATCCCATTGAATCCCAGAAAATATCCCATAAATTTCCCAAATTCTCATTAAATCCCATTAGAAATCCCAAAAATTTCATAAATTTTCAGGTTTCACCTGTATTTTGAGAAATCCCAAAATTTTCATAAAATTTTCTCCAAAGGAGGGACAAATCCTGGTTTCGCTGCGGCCCGCCCTTCGCTTAGCCCGGAAAGGAGCTCTTTTGGACCACGCGGACACCGCTGCGGCCGGCCTTAAACTTGCGTGGCCCCAACGTGCCCAATGTGCCTTGGGAGCTGAATCCTTGATCTGATGGTCATTGGATTGGTTGAAGGGAAAATCTTCACCGGAAACCATGGTTTTCCCCATGAAATATAGGGTTTGCGAATTCAATTTTCCCATTAACCAACCCAATGAGATGGGGGATTTCATCATTCAGAATGGTGGTAGAATGGGGAGATGCATGGAAGGTTCATGGGATATGGGAATCTTATGGGAAGTTGATGGGAGATGAGAATTGATGGGAGGTTGGTTAATGGGACGTATGAATGTGGATATGAATTGGATTTAAGGGGACATTGATGCGATTTCAATCACATTCATGGGATGTTAATGGGATGTTAATGGAATGTTAGTTGGATGTTAATGGGATGTTATGGGACATGAATGAGATACTACTGGGATTGAATGGACTTGAATGGGACTAGAATGGAATAATCCAACACGGCGGGCCGCTGGGAAATCCCTGAACTAGCCACATGTGAGGTTTCAAGCTGGGGACCATCGAAGCACAGCAGACTTTCCGGCCATTTTTTGACTACCAGAGGGTACCCTCTGGTAAACTAACATAACTATAGATACTATAGGAAAATTACAATTTTTGATGGGAAAATCCACTATTTCTATGGCCATTTTGCCAGAGGGTATCCGATGCTTTCTCCACGTTGTTTCATTGCTTTTGTTTCACACACACACACACACACACCACCGCGGTTTTTGAAGGGCGGGTGCTGGTCAATGTATGTTAATGTGGGATCGACCAAGCCGTAAAGCATGTACAGCATGCCCATTTTCTGGCTCATTATTGTGGATATACGGCATTGGGATGATTTACACTAGCCCCCCCTTTTGGGATTGAACGAGGCAAATTATTTGAACAACAAAGGGACACCTGAATTTTCGGTTCTTTCAGTTCTTTCCAACCAAATGTGAGAATCTTCTCATCTTGTTCGTTTCTCCCAAGTGTTGGGTAGACTCCGGTTAGACCCATTCTGCAGTTGCCACGGTGCACGGGGTATCTCTCACAGCTTTGGTGAAGCCAGTGGAATCAAAACCGAGGCACTTCGTATGGGCCTGGCCGTATGACATCATGCGCTGTCACAGAAGTGGGCGGATCTGGTGTGTTTTTTTTCTGTTTTCCACTTGTGGCCTTGGGTACTCAATTTGGAGGAAACAGTTCTGCATCAAGATCACGCAGGATCCAAAACTCCCAGGCTTGGTTGGATGATGAGATCTGGATGTTCGAATGTTGCCAGGACTTGTGAAGAAATTGGGTGCCCAAAATTCAGACACACCCAGGTTGCGCTGAAAAACGGCCGGTTCCAAAATTGGGGCTTTTTCAGAGTTGGCCTCAGGAGGGAGCGGAACGAGATGACAAGACCATGACATTGACATCCAACAACCCCCAACAAAGATGGAAGTGACGCAAAATCATACGAAAAACTTGTGGTAAGTTGCTTTTCTATCTTTGGTGGTCATGAAAATGCGGTTGTACATTATACTTTATACAATCGTTGTAAGCCCACCCAAGATCTTTCTTGATGGGATATCGATGGGATGTGAATGGCAGGCGGCTTTCCACATTTTTTGGTTTTCCATCCCTGGGCTGATTGTCCCCTTTTTTGACTTTCACGACTTTCTAGGAATGGAAACCAGCCATTCGGCTCATGATCATAGCATGTTCCATGGGATTGTGGGAACTTATTGCAGCGCTATTACTCCAACCTCAGCGCTTCTTTACCTTCCACGCAACCCCCCAGTTTTTTTTGAATAGTTCAAACGAATTGTCAAAAGCGCTGTGAGAAGGACAGGCAAAGAAGCCAACCAAATCAGTCACCAAACTAATCTGCCAAACATCTAACTGTCATTTAGATGAAAGTGCATTATTGCGATGAAAACTACTTATTTGATGTGAAAACCCATGGAATGGAAAACGGGCTGATTTAGACTGGCTCGGACCGCATATCTGACAAATTCTGGGCCATGATGGCCGGGACTTCATTTGGCACAGCTATTGCATGGGCCATCTATACCAAAGCTAGGTTGAGTTACCAGATTAGCAGAGGGCATATGTTGGTAAATGCTGTCATACCCAGCATTTTTTCATTTTATTTTCGAATGGGAGAACGGGAGAATGGGATAACCCATGATTTTCACCGCTGCATTGTGCGACTCTACCTCCTTTCGATTGCCATGGCGGGAAGCTTTCCGCCTCTGTCTCACTAAAAGCATCGCTCGCTGATCGACGCCGCCTGTGCAGATAGATTTCGCCGGAGAAACTGTCTCAGTCCACTGGAAAAGCATCGGGTTTGGTCGGTAATGATGATGATTTAGAATGATTTATGTAGAAATTTGGATATGAATTGGAAGGGTAGATCAACTCCCGGAAAGATAGAAAAGGTTTAATTTATCACTAACTTCAAACTTCCATCTTGTTGCGGGTTGCTGTAATGCTTCATAATCCGCCCTAAAATGGTATTCAGTTCTTCAAGGGGCCTCCAAGGTTGTCCGTATCGGTTTTTGGCATGTGGCCAACAATAATAAGGACATATCAACCAGAAATTTGATGTGCAATCATAGGGATAGCAATGATTTAATGATTCACCAGCGGTCGGTGGTTCCATAATTCAACGGCTTGATTTACCCTCCGGTAATCACACATGACTGGCTGGAAGATTCACCAGTTAGTGATTTTTCTGGCTGTGCACCTCTATTTCGTTCGTGGATTTCCCAGCTTGCCATGGGAGCGTAAGGTTTTTGTTCAGGAGATCATTGCTTTTACAGCCCGAAAATCCATTGGTTTCGTTTCCGTTTTTGCAACCAATTCTCGGAAGAGAGTGGGTTGGGGATTCAGCCCTCCTCAAGGTGGACCCCCCAACAATAGATGGTGAATGAGAGTTATATAATAAGCCCTTGTGAATTTCGTGATGATTATGGTGATTATATGGTGATTGATGGTGGTGGCGAACCCACTTATTAGGTTAGAGACCAAGAAACCAATGAATCACTAGCAGATTGGCGGTGGTTGATGCTGTTCGACCCCTCCGAGATGTGGGTAAAGTATCATGACCTCACAATTCTTGCTCAGCATAGATAGTGGGATGGCATGTGATTTAATCTATTTCATGAATTTAAACGATTCAAATGCATCAAACTCCCATGATGGATTGATGTAAAGATATTTAAATGGATCAACATCTGATAAAGTCAGCAACTTTGAGACACCGGCCCCTCTGTACCGTGGCTTCGTCGCTTCGCGTTTTCAGATCTCATGTGCAGCAGTGGTGGGTGAAGCGGTTGGGAGTTGTGGATTTCACGATCAAACACCGGGGATTTCACCATCCCAATTAGGTGAAACAGGTCTTAACCATCAAAGATGATGGTTACCCTCCGGTAATCAAACATGGCAATTGAAAATTCACCATTTAGTTCGGGGATTTTCCCAGCTACAAACCTCCATTTGTAGGGGATTTCCAATTGCCACGTTTGATTACCAGAGGGTAACCATCAAAAATAGGTGATCAAAAATGGTGCTGAAACACCATCAAGAATTGTGGATGTTACCAATGATGATTGAAAAATGGATCATACAGGATTGAGTTAAGGGAAAGTGAATAATTTGCCCGCAAGATTTACCGTTAAATCATGTTCAGTGGAACTTTGATCATCAAACATGGCAGGGGGACATCATTTTTTTGATGTGTTTTGATTCCGTGGATGGACATAGATGGAGGAATTCGGCATTCCCATTGCCAGATTCGATTGCCGGATGATTTTGGAGATCCCATTGTCCAAGATTGAAACGAAAGGTTTTTGACCCCGGATATCAAATACATTTGAATATCACCAAACAAAACCTCGGTATACTGCTGGATCTATTTCTTTGGAGTTTCTTCCAGTAGGAAGAGTGGCTTCACCCTCTCATCTGTTGACTTGTGCAGTGGTAGAGGTGTCTCAGCAAAATACACCCCCTGTTGGGGCTCACTCTTGCAGAAATGGAGAGGGGGCAATGGGGCATGGGGTGTGAGGCTGACATGAATCCACTACCTGTAGAGTAAGCACAAAAGAGATAGAAAAGCACATGTTTACTATACGTTTACCTTTCCAAGAAAATCGTGCTATTCTATTTTTTGGGGCCGGTCTAGTCTATGGCAAAAAATAGGAAAACAACAACTTCAAAAGCCCGAAAAGATGTCTTTCCTTGGTGGCGCGCTGTGTGGACGCTCTGCAACTTTTTGTTTTCTCTGCTGGATCCATCTTCAATTCAGATCCGGCGCGGGCATATGCATAGGTGCCACATGTCTGTTGCTACTGCTTTTTGACACTGTTGGGGTTTATTCCTTCCTTATCCACAAATTGGGCTGCGGAACAAGTGATTTTTTCCTCCAAAAGGGTTGGCCACGACCTTGCCACGACTGGCGACTCGTGGCTCTCGTCGTCCAGTGAGGATAGATCCACTGCGCGATGGAGAAATCTTCATGGGCGACAAATGGCAGCCGAAAGAGCCGAGCGGGTGCCGTGGTGAGATTTTCGGGGGGCTGATTTTCTGGTGGTTGCGGACATTTTATGGGGTTTAGTGTGGAATTGATGGGGGGTTCATTGGGATTTCAAAGGGGATTTATGCGATGGGAATGTGTTGGGACATAATGGGAATATAACCAACAATAGGGGCATATAAATGGATATAACGATGATTGGGTAATCAAACATGGCTAGAAGGGAAATCCCGGCACTAATTGGAGGTTGGAACGGGATACAATAACTTAGGGATACAGTACTTAGATATTTAGACAGGGGTTGGTAAATGTCTTTATTTTTCACATCACTTCATCTAGTCTCCAACAGATACTTTGCTAAGTGATGTTCAAACTCCCCGAAACGGCACAATTTTTAGCGACCCCTGGGTTCACCAACATGAAATGGGGTAAATTCACCATCAAAATGTGGGATTTCACCAACAAGAGTTGGGGGTCAGCTACCCTCCGCTGAAGATATAGCCTCAATAAATAGAAGTTAATCTCATCCCTCTAGCATGGAACACCCAAAACCCTGGTAAATTGATGTAAATTGGACATGTTCAATCATTTTTTGGGGATTACTGTATACAAATTCATGATCTAACAATGGTGGGTTGAATACCTCCATGGTCTTTCTGCCCTGCATTTTGATGTCCATTAATTGTAGATCAGCACATGGTTTTCCTAGGTTTTCCTCTTGAGAATTAGCACAATTATATGTTTTCCTATGTTTTACAGTTTTACATGCGGTTTCCCCATGATTTTCCACAAAAAATGGTGAGGATCGTTGAGGATCTCCGTGCATTTCCGTCTCTTGACCCAGGGGTGAGGTGGACCAGAGCAAGGGAATCTTTGGATACGAATGGAGGCCGCCAGAAGTGACAGATTTGTTTATCCGCCAGGTAGTTACGGGACTAGTATGGGATAATAGTGGGATGATAATGGAGATATAATGAGGAATTAACAGGGATATCATTAATTAACAAGGGTCAACTATGGAATATCATGGGTATTGGATAAATTCCAACGACCTCACTGCGACCGAACCCTGGAATGATGGGAATTGGATTCGGGATTCGGCTGTCCCAAAATAGCCGAACTGTTCATGCCAGTGAATTATTACAATGTATACCCACGTATAGAGATGATTGACCCCTAATGATGGGACTCCCATTCCCATACTGCTTCCATACTACTTACATGTTCGAAACCCGATTCAGCGAAGATTGTGGGAATGGGGGTCCCTTCAGGGGTCCCAATAGATTCTTGTGATAATGAGGTGAATGATTCCAGAAATAGTTGGCTATTGTGTTTCTTGCCGTAATTTGCCCTGAACTCAGCACCATGAGTTCAAGTTGATTTCACGGCAAACAAGGGCATCATCGAGCTTAAGATTGAAGGTCCAGGGGGCGAAATGTCTGGTCTGTTGCAGTTTTCATCATCCAAGTCCGAGGGTGTCCAATCATCTCAACTTTTTTCGGTTCAGGTATGCAGGTATGCTGAAGATATCTAGTGATGATGGGGAGATGGTTTGTCACACTAGGTTCCCACCCGCAAGGCGTGGAAGAACATGGATCCATAAAAAGGTGGCTTTGGAATATTCTTTTCCTATTGGCCATGGGCCAGTTGTGGGGCGTTGTGTTCTGTCAATATTTCAATCCCATGGTCCACCGGTCAACCGGCATTTTTTTGTGATGGTGAAAGCATCAATTTATTTGCGGAAACCATCCAATTTGAGGGCGAAACCCATCCATATTCTTTTAAACAAAACCATCAATTTTTGAGTAAAAAACATCTTTTTGCTTAAACTTAAGCCATCATCAAGTTTTGGTTGAACAAAACCGTCCGATTTTGGATTAAACCATTCATTTTTGGTTACCCCCATCCAAATTTTCATGAACCCGCCAGCTAGTTATGAGATTTTTATGGGACCATAGCAGGATCATGGAATTGCAGTTGGGATATATAATTGTTATATCCTTTATCTCCAATATATGGCCAACTATTTTTTTTTGTGATGTTGATGTGATTTAATGGGGATACCCTCTGGTAAACTAACATAACTATGGAAAATCACAATTTTTAATGGGAACATCCACTATTTCTATGGCCATTTTCAATAGCTACCTTTAATTACCAGAGGATATCATCAACAAAAACCATCCACAGCGTGGCAATCTTCCAGGTCTCTCTCCTGTTTCGAGACGGATCCGGCTTCTTCAGCCCCACAGCTGAAGGTTTTCATCTCCATTGCTGGGGACGTGACCTCCCAAAACTTCTCTGGTTTATCATCCACATTTTCCGACATTTTCCTCAAAATACATGGTATTATGGCTGTTATTTTGGGGGTAGATCGGATTTTCCAGCTGGACAATGTTGGAGCTAATTGGGGGCTTGATTCTACCGGTATGCCCCATTTTCAGAGACAGTTGCGCTTTTCCCACTGGTTGGGTTGATTAAAAGAGGGGCTGCCCCCGATAGAAGTTGACGGAAGATGGAAAAGCAGGGGAGCCAAGAAACGAGAATGGCTTGATCCTATTTTTTTCCGAGGTGTGCGAAAGTATGTCCTACGAGAATCGAACATGGCTGGCTTGGAAATCGAACTAGATCAATCTGAACAGGTGTAGCTCGAAACAAGTCCAACCCCCTATCAGCAATCATCAGCATATCACATTGATCCCAGATTCGCCTTTTTTCACCTTGCGGCATCATGGTTTCCATCTTTGATTTCCCCAAGAACCAACTTGATGGGAGTTTAGAATTCATCTGGCTGGAGCAATAATTGGTGATTCATAGGCATTTAGTCGAATTTTATTCCCACATTCCCATTATCTCCTATCATATCCAGATATTGAATCCAATTGTCCCCAAGAAGCGGACCACGATTCCCTTATCGTTGGTCGTATCCACCGATTCCATGATTAAAAACCACCATTCCTGATTAAAACATATTAAAACATCAGTTCATAGATTTGATGGGTGAATATAGCTCAGATCTGGAACCACTTTCCCAAATGATATCCCACAATATCTCCAGATTCACTACCCTCTGGCAAACTAACATAACTATGGAAAATCACCATTTTTCATGGAAAAATCCACTATTTCTATGGCAATTTTCAATAGCTACGTTAATTACCAGAGGATATAAAAAACCCTATAATTGGTGGTAAGAACCATAGTTTCCTGTAGATTTTCCCATCAACCAATCCATTGACTACCCCAAATCATCACCTTCCTGCCACGTTCGCCACTTAGGACCTTCAGCCCTGGGTGCATCGCCTTGGTCAAAGACACCAGCTGCAGCAGCTGGCGCTGCAGTTGCAGCTGCCGAGGTCTAGTGGTTCCGAAAGGATTTCTGGGGATTTCTATGGCGTTATATATGCTTACATGGAACCTATATTCTATGTTATATATCTATACATTCATACATGCATTGTATGGATTTTATATGTATCTATATGGATTTTACATGGATTTCATATGGATTTGTATGGGTTTATGAGAATTTATTGGGGTTGAAATGGGGATATATGTGGATTTATGTGTTTTTTTCTCCAGTTTTCGGTGGAAGTTGATAGTGTGATTTGTCAAAGTTGAATCAATTTTTAAAAAATTAGAAAGGATATGATTCTATACGGATTTAGCTCGTTGTATTCCATTATATACTCGAACCATCTCGTACCATTTTTCCCCGATATCATCCCATTAATGTGACGTACCTGAAAAGAATTCATGTATCATATTCATGGGGCGATGTTCCCAGGCCAACACCCGAGATCGGCTGGAAGGATGGCCCCCTGCAGGAGCTCCAACTGTTGGTGTGGGAGCTTAGAACCCCAGAGATTTCGCACCCGTTTCCTTTTTGGGAGGTTATTATCTAGGGTCTCTAGGGTTTTTATATCTAGTTCATGAACGAGTTGATGTGTCTGATATACCAAGAAATTGAACTTCTAGTTCAGATACTTTACATATTAGAAATGGCATAATATGGTATAATATATATATGGTTCATTATGGTCGCACAATATGGTACAATATGGTATACTCATGGCTCATATTTACGTATTATAGCCTTATTATAGCCATGAGACCCATAATACTTTTCCACGAGGGGAGCTTCTCCGTTGAGGCACTGGCTTTCGAGGATGGCCGACAGTGGCGGCAATGCGACCAGCACCCTGGGTTGGAATATGTTGGAATGCCGGAAATCCACCATTGATGCGATCATTTTCAAAGGGAACACCAGGTTTTTGTTTCTATATCCTAGGTGTAGATATAGATAGATAAGATAAGATAAGATTAGATTAGATTAAATTAGATTAGATTGATTGATAGATAGATAGAAAGATAGATAGAAAGATAGATAGCTAGATAGATAGATAGATACATAGATGGTATATATATATATAAACCTCCAAACCATGTTTTAGCATGTTTTGATGTTTTTGTTTTATGTTTATAAATATTATTTTATGTTTATAAATAGCCATGTTCATTTCCTGGAGGATAGGTGAGGAAAATGGACGTTTCTAGAAATTTCCGCAGCATGATCATGAAAGTGTAGACCCGGGCTGTTGTCATTTCTTGAGCCATTCCAACATCCCACTGAACCATCGAATTTCCAGCGCAGCTTGAGGAATGGACGCACCTTGAAGGAATGGGCAGAGGCAGAGGCACTTCGTCGATGGCTGCAACCTTCAACTACGGGTTTCTCTGACTCAGTGGCCCCTGAAACAATCGAACCTGATTCAATTGATCAATGCCCGGCTAAAAGGAGTGCCTGATTTATCCTTATTCAAGTCATTTAATGTCAACCCCGGATCGAATCATCCCATGGTACCGCAGTTTTTGTTTGCGAGATAGACCTTTTTTTGATGGTGAATGCTATCATTCCATCCCATCAAGACAGTTGCCTTTAAGGATACCCTCCAGCGTCTTCACAGGAGAAGGAGATCCTGAAAAACATAGTGAAATACTTTCAGGCGCGCTACGATTTCGGTTATGGGTCAAACTTCTATCCACCCAAGGGATCTGCATTGGTGATGAGTACCACAGCCCATTCCGGGATACCACACTTTTCTAGCCACTTGGGTGAAATCTGGCTTCAAATGGTCACATCTGAAGGCTTTGCATCTCCTTTTGCAGACAAGGCGAATGCAAACCATCGATGGGATTTCCGATGGGATTTCCTACGAATTTCCTACGTTTGAATCAACACACTTGATGTATCATAGGTTTACCCTCTGGTAAACTAACATAACTATGGAAAATCACCAGTTTTAATGGGAAAATCCACTATAAATTGCTATTTTCAATAGCTATGTTAGTTTACCAGAGGGTATCCATGCGAGGGGATGGACGGAGAACGACATCCGACCATAGCAGGAAGAGCTGCCGATGGATTTCAAGGGCCCCGTCTGGAGCGGCAGAGCTGCGCGGGTGCTGAGGCCAACGTCATTCCCTAACCACGTGATGGCTGGGAATCACTACTTCTAGTGATTCTAGTACTTGTCTTTCGGAAAAAAAACTCACACCGTCACTGAAGCCTCAAAAATCTACGCGTTCTTGAACATGGCAGATTTTTTCCGGTTCCATGTTGGTTTCTACCTGATGTTTTTTTCGCAGTGACACCATCGCGAGGCTCTGTGCGGAGGCAGTGCAGAAGAAGGGCTGGAGCCAGTGGGAGGAGCATCGTGATCTGAAGAAGTTCACCTTGAAGGACGAGTTGGACGAGTTTTTGTTGGAAAATGGGGGGGGGGTAGGCTGATGAGAATAGCTAGTATAGAATGCTACAGGTACCTCATAGGTTCAGTTGCAATTCAATTCTAAGGCTATACAGATTATTGCTAGAGCTACGAATTGAGTTTCCCAACCACATGAACATGGTTTTGTCTCATAATCATCATTATCCTCATTAACATGTCCATTTCGGGTATGCCCTTTTTTTAAGACAAACCCACGTGGGATACAATGGTGCGATGATAGGCTGATGATACCTTGACATATCTGGAGTCAAATGGTGAGTTACATCAAGTTGCATGTACCAAACCTGGCTGGTTGGGAAATCCCTGGAAATCCGATCTAAATTCATTGGATTGGTTTAAGGGAAAATCTACAGGAAACCATGGTTTTTACATGTTTTTACCATCAAATATAGGGGTTTCCTGTAACATTTCCCATTAACCAATCCAATGATAAATGGGTATTTAATATCATTTCACCAGGAAAATCATGGATAGATATGCGGTTTTCCACTGCTGAGAAGGTTAGATTATTTGGTGTTTCTATAGTTTCTTGTTGCTTGCGTTCTTTTCGGGGATCTGCCCGAAAAGCACGGGACTCCGCATGTGAGCGCCAAGAATGGGAAGATCTGAGCCAGTTTTGCGGGGGGGTTGGAGACTTGATGATCCACGGATGGGTCAAAATTTGAAGGGGACCACAGATTCTAGTTTACGTTCAGCATTATATAACTAATTATTTTTAGGGGTGCCCAATTCTAACCCATACAGACACACACACGCATATATATATATATATGCACATAATACAGAGGGATGGTAACATCCATGTACTAGCTATTACTCGCTTGGCTTCATCAGTGTGCCGGCCACAGCTGGACCTGGGATTTGATCATCTTGAGGCCGACCTGGAGGTCATAGCTCAGCGGGGCAAAGGAACAGAAACACCATGGAACGATGCCCGGAACACCTGTAACGCCCTGATAACAATGCCAGCGTCTGGTAATCATGAAACGTGGCAGGCTGAAAAATTCCCGAGCCATCCCTAGTTCGATGATGATTCCAGCTACATGCCTCCATTGGTAGTTCAGGGATTTCGCAGCCTTGTTTGATCATCCAATCATCCTTGTATTCCACTATTATTGTTGGTTATATCAGTTATATCCCATGATATCGCCATAGATTCCCAGTAAATCAAATGGATTTACCATTCTCAACCCTATGTCCGCTCAATGATTGGCATCTCATGGTCATTCCCATTAAATCCCAAGTAAATCCCAAGTAATGTGGGTAAAACAATAATAAACCACCCATTTGGGAATGGTTTATACCACCTATTTGTGATGATTTGGGGATGTTTTATTCATGTTTTACCAACATTACCTCACATTATCCCTCCATTAAATCCCATTTTTGGTGGCTTAAGTCTTCCTGACGAGGACTGGGAAGACTGGGACTTCAACGGCGACGAGGCCAAACAGAACGCCATGAAGGACGGGGACCGAGGGGTGCCCTGAGGTGCATCCTTTGGATGGCGCCTTTCCGTTCCAAAGTTTAGCCAGGGGATGGGTCAAGAATGGTAAAAACATGTAAACATATATTATACTATTTCTCCATATTTCTCACAAGTGAATGCATCCAGGACATTATATCAGCTCTATTTTCGGGACCAAACAGCAGAGTCGCAAGGTTTTTGACCTATACCTTGCAGCAAACATTGCAGCAATCAAAATCCCCCATGTTCAACAGGTACGCTAGGAAAGCCATTTCGAGATGGCGGGTTTGCCATTTCCAGGTTGGATTGCCAGGGGGGACATATAGTTTCTTTTCTTAAATTATTTTGTCTTAAATTAGGAGGATAGCCCAAAGGTGGCCAAATCAAATGTGAAAGAAGAACAGATGAAGAAGAAGAAAAAGAAGAAGAAAGAGCAGAAGAAGATCATGACAATGACGGTGACGGCCACCACGACGATGAGAACAACATCAACAATAGTAGGCTCAGCTAAACCAAATTAAACTCATCGGATTGGTTTAAGGGAACATCTTAACCGGAAACCATGGTTTTTACGAATAGGGTTTTCCTGTAAAATGTCCCTTAAACCAGTCCAATGATAGATCCTATCCTCTGGTAAACTAACAGTTTGCTATTGAAGCCATGGCCATAGAAATAGTGGATAAAATCCCATTAAAAATGGTGATTTTCCATAGTTATGCTAGTTTACCAGAGGGTATCCCTATCAAACCATCCGCTAAACCATGGCATCGCAGCTTCGCAGCTTCGCAGGAGCGCGGTCTGCGGCTGCGAGAATTGCTGACTGCCATGGAGGCATCATCCGAAACGCCACCGGCGCCGGACAAGGCACCGGCGAAGCGGCGCTGGAAGACGTGAGGGACGCGCAACGGGTGGAAACAGCGAGTCCTGGAAATTGGGGCTGGAAATTGCTGGAATCTTACTGGAAACATCTGGAAAGTCTAAAAAGTAAGGGCTGGAAACTCTGGAACTTTGGTTAAAATGCTCAGTTTCAGTATTCTGAAGTCTTTTTCTGTCAGGTTGAAAAACTTCATGGGTACTTGGAAACAGAACAGTTGGAATGATGATGAGGATTAGCCTGTGACAGGATAGGTGAGATAGTTATGCTTCAATTTGAATGGGCGAAAGCCTCCCAATGGCATAAGAATTGGAGAGGAAACTCATTTCTCGGAGCCATATCTTGGAGTTCAGGCCCTTGAATTTCCAGGGAGCAAACTGGCTGGAATCTTCAATCGAAAAGTTTTATGGCCATGTACAGCTCTGGCTGCGATGTGCCGTGATTTTTTTCATGCCTGGCATCGAAGGGAGATCAGGCGGTGATGATTTCTGCCACCCCCCCCCAGTTTTGGGCAGATGAGTGGCATTTTTCAGGGCCTTCCAATGATGGGACCCCCAACTACAAATCAGAACAGCCTTGGGAAAATGTCCACTGGACGCCATTGGAAAATTGGGATCCCATCCCTGAAAACTTGATGGAGCCAATGGAGCCTGGGAGCCTGGAGACTTGTACAGTGTGCAGATGGTCTTCGAGAGTCTCCAACAGTGCAAAAGCTGTGCTGGATGGGTGTCCGCTGAGATTTCCTGCAGGGCTGGGGGTGGAATGTCGGTGGAACGGATGATGGCCAGTCCAACAGATCTGTCAGGGATGGTGCTGAATGCAGATGTTTCCACTGAATTTCCGACATTGCGAGAAATTCTGATCCCAGTACATTCAGCACCCAAAGGCATTTTCTCATGGGAACTGACGCCACCAATCCCAATGGTTTCAGGTAAAGAAGCGACAAGGCGCCCCTGTGTTTGGATGTTAGATGATGTTGTATGTTGGAAACCTATGGAAACCTATGTTTCTGGAAGGTTTTCCCTGCTTTACCAGCTTTTGCAGAGATTCTGGGCATTCAGCAAATGTTACTTCTCAGTTGAAAATGCCTATCATTCGTTTAGCCTCATTTCCTCAGAACATTTTCGAACTCTGCGGGCCATGTGATTATCGCATCTGATGCGTGGGCCCAGACGGCTGCTGCGACAGGCTGATGGGATTTCAGGACTGTTTTGTTGAATAAATTCTAGCGTTTGACATACGATAAGAACAGACATTCAAGCTAGGTCCTGAAGCGAGAACAAATCTCAAGAACTGTTGACCTGACATCTTTGTTGTCCTTCTTGCATTTTCAAAGCCCCTCCTCGTCACAGGTGGCGAACGGTGCTGATCGTGAGAATTGTTTGTTCGAATAGATGTGCATTGTCTTTAAGGCGGGAATGGGTTAGTGAAACTAGTTATAGATGGACGTTGGATTCTGCAGCCACCATGACAAAACACTTTGCGTGCCCTTGCGGAAATCAACAAGACATGCTTTGATAGGGAAGACTTGTTGCGAACACTTCTGTGACCGATTTTGCAATGGAACATCCAAGGAGCCCTGTCACTGATCTGATGCCGCATGATGCCGCATGATGCTGCATTTGCCTCAGAGACGACCGGCGAGTTTGACAACCAACGTGTTGCTGCATCGGAAAACGACGTGCCGGCTGCTCGCAGCACACTTCGGGTCTCAAATTGAAGTGAGCGCTGGATTCTACACAATTTGTTGAGTTCAGATTGCCGATTTGAAGAAATGGGTCAAACTTGGTTTTTGATGCGCTCTGGACTGTGTGCATGTCAATGTATGTCAACTAGGCAAAGATCCGTCAAGTCCTGCGTGTATTTTTACATGTAGTTTGGGGCAAACAGGATGCAGGATGAACGATGAAACAGAAATATGAGCCAGGCGGTTGAATGGAGATCTTGAAGGTCGTCAAAGTGTTTTCATAAGAGCAAACACGAAACGTTGCAGTTTTGTGCCCAAGCCCAAAGCCCAACGGCCCAAGGTGAAACGCCACGCCCCAACCAGATCCAAGGTCCACGCCATGTGGTTCATGTGGGTAGCCGTGGTAGCCATGGCACAGGTGGTCCAAGGCCTGGACCTCCCCGACGTCGTGGGGATCGCCAGGAACGTCGCACAAAGAATCAACAGGCTGTGGCACACGTGGCACGGCACAGAGAACCACGGCACGGTCCGACATGCCTCCCAACAGCCACAGGTCACATGGCTGCGCCAGCCACAGCTTCTGCCAAAAGTGCACGAGGTGAAGGCCATGAGCGGAGCAGAAAAGTACAACCGAGTGACATACTACTGGGAGCTGTTCACGTTGATTCTTGTCATCGTGGTGGGGCTGGGAACGCTCATCATGGCCTGTGGGCCAAGGGTGAAAGGTTGCCTCCGCACCAAGNGTTGATTCTTGTCATCGTGGTGGGGCTGGGAACGCTCATCATGGCCTGTGGGCCAAGGGTGAAAGGTTGCCTCCGCACCAAGAGGAGCTATCTTCGTGTCGAAGCAAGTGAGTCCACAGGCCGCACAGCTGCAAACGGCAACGGCCAGATCCTGGGAATCACCTCTCAGAAACAGCTGCTGGCTGTTGCATTTGGAGCAACGCTGTCGGCCTGCACTGTGGCATGCGCCTACTCGGTTCAGACCGAGAGGCTCAGCCGCACGACTGGATTGGACTTTGAAATGTACGCCCTACTCCTCGCAGCAGGCACGGTGGCATGCTCACATGGTTTTTTCCATGTTTTTCCACATTTCAGAATGTTTTTCAAAACCGCTCCTTGCAAGCGCAATAAGCTCTAATGGCGGTTAATAGATGTTGAATCAACCCAACCCTTCCTTGCCATCTGCAGGTGGAGCAGGTCTACTGATGCAGGCCGTGTTCGCAGTCGTTTGTCTCCCCGAAGGGGAAGAATTCGGCCTTTTCGCCTTTGTAGAAGCAGCCGTCCCGGCATTGGCACCAATCATTTCGGATGGGTTTGACACTCTAAAGGACACCATCTTCACAGCGCTCTGTCTGCAATCAGAGCACATGGTGCTGAAGGTAATTGGTGTTGCTAGCTGGTTTTATTTGTTGTTGATTCATGTGTATTTCGTAAACCGGGAACACACACTGGCGGAATTGGTCAGTTGTTATTTGCCAGTACTGACCGCGCTCCCAAAGACGAAACCGGCAGAGGGTGAAGATGATATAAACGAGCAGTCTTGCCTTCAGCGCAAATGGAACATGGTTTGGAACGGTGGCCTTTGGAACATGGTTTGGAANGAAACCGGCAGAGGGTGAAGATGATATAAACGAGCAGTCTTGCCTTCAGCGCAAATGGAACATGGTTTGGAACGGTGGCCTTTGGAACATGGTTTGGAACATGGTTTGGAACAGTGGCCTTTTGCCGATTCTGTATAAACAAGTAACTCCTACAAAGCGGGAGTTGCTTCTGATAGAAAATGTGCCACAGGCACTTTTGTCAATCGTGTTCCTTCACTTCGAAGGAGGATCCACATTTATGGCGGTCATGAACGTAGGCGTTCCTTGTGGGCAATTGTTTGCAACATTTGCCTTTTTCCGGTGTTTAAGGTCCTGCATTGCACCACAATTCTCTGAAAAATTAGCACGGTTTTTGCAGAATGAAGATTACTTAAAGGGANGCAACATTTGCCTTTTTCCGGTGTTTAAGGTCCTGCATTGCACCACAATTCTCTGAAAAATTAGCACGGTTTTTGCAGAATGAAGATTACTTAAAGGGAATCGTGCTGTTCAAGGAGGCCGGCTGGTAGGGAGCTGCAAGGATTTGCANAGCACGGTTTTTGCAGAATGAAGATTACTTAAAGGGAATCGTGCTGTTCAAGGAGGCCGGCTGGTAGGGAGCTGCAAGGATTTGCAGGGTTCACAGTCTCGTGGGACACATTTACACAAGTGGCTTCGGCTTAATATATATTATGACAAACACAGACATGCAACATGTAAGATTATTTAGTTCTACCACGTATAGACAAGTGTACTTTATCATATTTAGACAAATATGGACAAGACTATCATTTATACAAGACTCCTATTTATGTAAGGCCTAAGGCCTTTGATGTTTTCAGGCTGTTTGATGTCATCCAAAAACCAACTGGCCAAACTGTCGCAGGCATCCTATGCTCTTGAAGTGCTCNGAAGTGCTCGGGGCACCACGTTAAGATACGTTAAGATACCATTTGATACTATGCGCCAGCCGACTGTGGCATTTGGCTACCTTGTTTTCAACATGTACTACTAGAGCAGACCCAGCAAACTAAAAACCAGACACGATTTTATGTGTGCGTGTTTGCGTCATGTGTCTTTGTACCACAGTACAATCGCATATAATGCAGTAAACCTGGCCAACCACTGTAAACGAAGAGTGAGACCGAGCATGCATGAATGACCAGAATCAAAGAATGCTCCGATAAAGGGTTCCTCATAGGACGGATTTTTTAAAATCCACTGTGAAATTACAATTTTTACGGTTCCGGGAAAAAGATATCACAGAACACTTC
>BGPT01000669.1:0-130963 GCA_003297045.1 Symbiodinium sp. clade C Y103
AAAGCCAAGAAGCCACAAGCCAAAGCAGCTACAGACCTAAAAACACACAAAATTCCAAAAAAAAAACACACAAAATTCCAAAAAAAAATGGCCCCCCATTCTTAAGTGGAGAATATCCCTGTTGGTCATAATCAATGTTTCAGGGCACTCGCATTTGTACCCCCATTGTTCAATTCAATACATCCCGTGGATAATTCATAAAATCATACCCCGATCATATCCCATGAAATATCCCCTCATAAAAAGGTTGGTTTTATACCCTTAAATGGTTGATATAGTTACCATATTACACCGCCAGCAATATTCCATAGAAAAATCAATTATCCCCATTATTAGCTGATATTAGAAAAATTACCCTCTGGTACTCTAACATAGCTATGGAAATCACCTTTTTTAACAGGTAAATCATCGACTCAATGAAACAGTTCCATAGCAGCCATCTCTTAGATTGCCAGACTGCACCCCATCACATATCCCATGAAATTCTCATAAATTCCCGTTAAATCCGTTAAATCCCATCTATTCCCCTGAAAACTGCACCCCATCTTCATCCCATCCCACCCATCTCCCGGGCTTATGGCGCACCGATCTTCCACCAACCGGACCATGTCGGGGGCCATCTGCTGCGCCAACATCCGGGCCTTATCCCAAACCTGCGCCAGGCACGGGACAGGACGGGTGGTGGGCCCCCCAAACGATAGCTAAGTTGGTACCAATAACTCCAATTTCACTTGGGTTTAGAGTAGATATGTCGAACTACTTCATGGGGGGTTCTAAACGAACAAAGATAGCTGGTAGCAGAAAATCCCCGAACTAATCGGATGTTTCAATGGGAAAATCATGCATGATGGTGGATTTTCCAGCAAGCCATGTTTGATTGCCGGAGAGTATAAGGCTTTTAAGCATCCATGTGGAGATATATATCAACATCCAAAATGATAGAAGAGAAAAAGTCCTATTAGAATAGTGGAAATGTCCAATCAATTACGCTTCTATCTTTTTAAACTTTCCACACTTTTTTATAGCTGAGAAATGATGGTGGATGAGCTAGCGGAATTGATGCATCAAATAATGGGGTTGCCTACCGGTACTTTAAGAATTTGCCATCCAAGACTATCCAGTTGTGGAGGATTTACCGAGAAAAAAGCATGGCCATTCTCCATCATTACATCCTTAGTAATAGTCCTTCAAGCTCCCATGAAATATACCCTCTGGTAAACTAACATAGCTATGGAAAATCACCATTTTTAATGGGAAATTCCACTATAAGTAGCCATTTTCAATAGCTATGTTAGTTTACCAGAGGGTAAGCATGATTGCCTGGTTTTGGAAGAGTTGATCTCTTGCCGTTCCTGAAATCTTCCATCCCTTTCAGGTTGCCTACCTGCAGGGGGGGTTGGTTCAATCCCCATGATGATCTTTATCAAAACTGCCGCATCCCATGAATATGTCATTCATATTTCATCATATGGAGGTTTCCTAAAATAGGGGTACCCCCAAATCATCCATTTTAATAGGATTTTCCATTATAAACCATCCATTTTTGGGTACCACCATTTTAGGAGTAAATGGATGAGTTCACCCCACTTAGTTCGGCAATGACCCCACTTACATCCACTTACCCTCGCAGAGCTGGGGTGAACGAAGCCACTTTCACACGATGCTTGGGGTGAACCACCAGAATACTTACAAGGTGGTGCCCCCCAGCCATAAGTTGGTTTATAACCCCCATTGACGCTACATCCAGCTACCTTTCCTTAAACCATGTGAACTTGGAGTTCTTTGCACCAACTTAGCCAGAACGAAGTGGGGCACCACATGGTATATGCGTTGTCCCATCATCAACCCGTCCCCATAAAATGCTTTGTTCTGTACCCACATATAAATCCCTGTGGTTACCAACCCTTTTTTCCCCATCAGCCCACCTATCCCTATGAATATTCCATGAACATCTCATCATATCCGAATCATATCCCCATTGTTGGTCGGATCTTCATACCATTCCAACACCTAGCCTGGTTTCCCGATCGACCCAGAGAAAGTTGCTGGAACTTGGGGTTGGTTATGTACAAATCATCCGTATAAAAAAAAAAAAAAAAACAAGTCTAGGGAATGGCTGGGATTACATTGCCATGAACATGTCCAGGAAAAAAAACCATTGAGTTTCAACCAAGTCAATGAAATTCCCATTACCCTCTGGTGATCTAACATAGCCATGGAAAATCACCCTTTCTAACAGACTAATCATCTGTAGCGCAAATTACCAGAGGGCACATTCGCGCGATTTTCCCATTAAATCAATTAAATACCATTACATCCCATTAAAACCGATTGAAGCCCATTACATCCCATTGAATCACCATCAAATCCCATTAAATCACCATTAAATCACCATTAAATCCAAAGCATGTAATACATCCCATTCAAATCCCCTAAGAATTCACCCAGATGTCCATGAAATCTCCCGGATGTTCCCCGAATAAGTCCACCGCCACACCTCCCCAGCGATGTAGCAATTCACCGCTTCTCTAGCTGCATCGATGCTCTCGTACAGCTCGGCGGCCGCCTGGAGCAAGTGCACCAGGGGGTGGTGACCCCCTCTGGTAATGACTAACATTGAGCTATTGAAAATGGCTATAGAAATAGTGGATTTTCCCATCAAAAATGGTGATGTTCCATAGCTATGTTAGTTTACCAGAGGGTATAGGAAATGATGATGGAATATGAGGAAATGAGTCACAAATTCAAGGTAAAATTAAAGGAATATTAGTATTGTCATGCCATAAAATCATGATGGAATGTTGGCTTTACACAAAGCAAGAGCCGCGGTAGCTGCGTTAGCCGGAGAGGTCGCCAAAGAAAAACAACTCCGAGCAATATAATAGAGGGATATAGAGGGACTCTGGATCAAACAAGACTTCCAGTTGGTTTGTGCTTTATAACCCACATAATGACATAAAGCCAATGAACCTGTGGAGATTCCATCTCTGGGTTGCCCTCTGGTCATTTCGCGTAGCCATTGAAAGTCACCATGCTATTCATAGGGAACTAAATCATCATGAAAATACATCTATACATTATATCTATATATGATATTTCTAAGAGCCAGGGCTTCCATAGCTATGTTAAATAACAAGAGGGGTACTTTACATGGTTATTACTAAGTTATTACTGGCCATTCCCGGGATGCATATCCACCCTGCCCAAAATGTGAACAGCGGGAGCCAGATTTCAAGGAACCGAAGAAAGAAATGGATTTGACTGAAAATTGGGTACCCCCGCAAATTTGAGGTGACCTTCAAGGTCGACTGGTGGCTGGACCCTCTCAGAGACAGGTGGAGCAACGGTTTCCGCCACTTTTGGAGCGACGTTGGCAGGGTCTCCTCTAAGTTGATGCCAGGGATCGCGCGTGGACGAATTGTAGCATATCAGATGTAGAATTGATGTACTATCTGTTATCTGTATGTGTATATATATATATATTATAATATATATATATATATACAATATACATCAATATACATGTGGCTATGATATGTGCTGATATACAGTAATTGTGTTTCTCCGATGTTGCTGTTTAAAACTCCAGGAGCTGTGCCTAAAAGTTTCATCAGGCAAGTCACTGGAGAATTGGCCAGCCACAAGCAAATTACAGATAGAGGATCTGATCTGCAACTGCAGAGTTGACACATTTGCTCGGATCACCCCAAGACACCATTGAACCATCGCCCAAAACAGCAACAAAAGCATCGGAGGCTCCGCCACCCTGATGACCCGTGGAGTAAATTTCTTGCACATTCCTCAACTGACCTTGAACTCCAGAGCTGTCACCACCGTTGTCTTGATCGCCCCACGTAACAACTGACCCATCGGCCAAAATGGCAGCAAATGCACCAAGTGTGGCTCGGATTTGTTGCACGTTCCTCAACTGACCTTGAACTGAAGAGCTGTCAGCTCCAAACTCTTGACCACCCCAGGTAACAACTGAGCGATCGGCCAAGATGGCAGCAAATGCACCAGCTGTGGCCTGAATTTGTTGCACGTTCCTCAACTGCTCTTGAACTCCAGAGCTGTCACCACCATTGGTCTGATCGCCCCACGTAACAACTGACCCATCGGCCAATATGGCAGCAAATGAACCAGCTGCGGCCTGAATTTGTTGCACGTTCCGCAACTGATGTTGAACTGCAGAACTGTCACCACCATGGTCTTGATCACCCCAGGTAACAACTGAGCGATCAGCCAAGATGGCAGCAAATGCACAGTTTGCAGCCTGAATTTGTTGCACGTTCCTCAACTGCTCTTGAACTCCAGAGCTGTCACCACCATGTGCTTGCTTGCCCCAAGTAACAACTGAACGATCAGCCAAGATGGCAGCAAAGGCACCAGCTGTGGCCTCAATTTGTTGCACGTGCCTCAACCGACCTTGAACTGGAGTTATGTCACCACCGAAGGCTGGAAGGCCCCAGGTAACGACTGACCCATCGCCCAAGATGGCAGCAAATGCAGCGATAGTGGCTTGAATTTTTTGCACGTTTCGCAACTGATCTTGAACTGCAGAACTGTTAGCACCATATTTTTGACTGCCCCACGTAACAACTGACCCATCCGCCAAGATGGCAGCAAATGCACCAAGGGTAGCATCAATTTGCTGCACGTTCCTCAGATTATCTTGTACTGCAGAGCTGTCACTACCAAGGGAATGAATGCCCCAAGTCACAACTCTGTTGCCTCCACAGCACCACATGGCAAAAGCTCCAGAAGATGCAGCCAGCTTTGGTTTCTGGGCAATTGCAGCAATGGCTGGTAGGTGCTTTCCGTCTGGAATTGCAAATGGCAAAGTCTCCGTAAGGTCGGTCAGCATACGTCCTTCTTCTGTAACCAGTCTCAGGAACCTCTGTCCGAAAGATTTCTGGGCCAGAATTTTCAGGTCGCCGACCGTAGAGCCTTGCAGAAGCGACAAGGTTTTCCTCTTGCCGCTTGGTAACGAAACATTCACGGAAAGCATTTCTATCGACAGGAGACACAATGACTCTCAGATCGGAGTGGTTTTAAAGTGTCAATCCATCCAAAACTATACACATGAATTTCTGTCACAGTGTCAAGTAGGACTGAGAAAATAAAAGAATATGTTTGTCCCAAACCAGCAACCAGCTCTCTAAATATTGAGCCACTCGTGGCGAGAGTGAGGGCAAGTGCCAAACCATAACATGGCCAACGGACCATTACCTTTCAACTCACTCGGGTGTAACTCAGGCTAAGCTGTATGTCTCATCTGAGCCATTTTAAGATACCCTTCTCACATCTCATTATCCTGGTCGATTGATAGGTAATCCCTTCTATCATCCCCACTAGCCTGGTAGTACAACCTCCTATAGTTTTTAAGTAAAAGGGGTATGAGGTCCAGATCTCTTCTAGCCTTGCATAGGCACCAGGACTACTCGGTGCAGAAATTCCCAGCGCACGCGCCTGGAAAAATGATGAAAAATTCGCCCAGAATTCGAGGAAAACCATGGTCTCAAGATGTTTGAGAAAAGGTATTTGTTCCTGTCATCAAGTCTGTGTTGATCATAAATCGTAATGAATCTCTACTATCAGACTGCACCCATGATGCCCGCGATTTTGCTTATATCGGCCGGAGACGATGTATTCTGTACAACTACAAACCATATCCTCTATAGTGTTTCTTGGGTACACTTATCTGTGCATGTTCAAATACATCGATTCCATATTCGGGGACTGGACAGCCTGACATGTACAGGAGTAAGTAATTAGCGCGATCACTGTATCAATTGATAATCAAATCCAAGTACAATACTTGAGGCAACAATCATCTTGGCCCGATCCAAGTATTGACCATTTAAATTTGGACCAGAAACTATTGACCATCACTGAAGAAAATATCGACCCGTCCGACTCTTGGGGCTGCCCAACAACTTGACGCAGACCCTCCCAGCAATCCCATTCATCAACTTGGATGATCGTCCGAAGCAGTTCGATCGCCATCTTGGAGGATTCAAACACCACTTTTGATAGAAATTGCATGTCGACTGGTCAAAATTCCGTTCTGGTCGCTCTGGTCGCTAGACCTCAAAGAAACAGAGACCATACAACACCTGGCCTGGTCATTTGGTACATATATAATATAGAAAACAACAATTTGAATAGGTAAATCATCAAACTACAACAAATGTGCCATGGCTTCCATAGCCAGCTCTTAAGTTACCAGATCCCGTGATATCTGGAGATCAATGACCACCATCTTCCCTAGTTAAATCATGTTAAATCCCATTGATGATCAGGGTATGAACCTTAGAATTCCGAATCGATCCGTGACACCCCACTTGGAGGATCATCCCACTTTGGTGTTTTTTTTCCAACGTTCGCGGTCGTCCCCATTCAGTGGGATTATCCCACAACCAGGTACCCTCTGGTATTGGAAAATCCACCATTTTCATGGGATTTTCCCATTAAAACATATTAAAAACCACCATTTATAGGTGATTTCCGGGATTTCCAATTGCCACGTTTGATTACCGGAGGGTAAACCAACTACTTACGAAGTGGCATGATCCTCAGCGCAGCCCGTCTGTCCGAGCCTCGAAACGCTGGATCAGCTTCAGCCGTTTGGCCACGATGGACACGGTCTCATTGTACCGTTCCTGGCCGGGAGTGCTGGTGATACGTTGGAAAACATGGGGGGTTAAGCAGCAAACCATGGGGCTTAAATGAGAAGGGACGGGGTGAGAATGATCGACTGATGAGATACATATCACACTGGTTTAATGGCTAAATAGTATGACTGTATAATACTGTATATATTTCATATGATCTATCAATAGTTGTATACCCTGTAAAAAGGGGCTGCTGCAAACAGCCTAAAATGGTGATTTGAATAGGATTGACTCCTGTGATATGCATCCAGTTGGGAAGTGCTTCAATAGCCCCATATGCAAATGGGGTTGTGCATCAAACATCGCACGATTTGCCGTGTTCCATGATCATGTTTCATGAAAATTCACCAAAGGGCGTCACCCGCTCTCCTCAAATACCACTGGGTGGAACCACCATGGCCATTGAGCTACCACTGGGATAATTTTTGGATCCGCGAAACCTAGGAATCGCACGGTGAAAATCATCGTGGTTGGTTCACGCGGTGAAAAACGAAGGAATGGGATGGTTTCTCCAGTTAGACATAGGTGGCACCTTACCAGCGATGCACATCCAAGTCATGTCCCACTTGCGACAATTCATTGAGATCATTTGAGAGCAATCTGAGTATGGATTTTTTGGGCCCAAAAAGCATTGAATTGCAATCCTATGTTTTACATTGAGTTATCTCAGAGGAAGCCCCAAATTCAATGCTTTATCATTTCCGGAAGCAAAACAGCCATTTTGGGAAATCTACCATGTTTGAGACAACCCCATACACCCGAAAAAATTGGCGTGGAATCCAGAAATAGCAATCTCCCATATTGAAATGACCTTCCAAAGACCATGTTTGGGGGTTCCATGTCTGAAATCCCATGAAATCCCCATGAAATCCCATTGTAGAAAACCTCCGTCACCAACCCTTCAACAGACCACCACACCTGGGCGTGCTTCATCGAGAGCCGCACACTATTCTCCCAGACCTGTCGATGATATGATTGCGTCCATCGGTGACCATCCAGCAGGGTAGGGATCATGGGGATTTACCCTTCTGTAAACCAACATAGGTGTGGAAAAGCCACCATTTGTAGATCATTGTCATACAAGAAGCGTGGGTCTTCCTCATCTTTTTGCATGTTTACCCTACGTGATCAAGCATGACAGGCTGGGAAACCTTTGAACTAAAGGGCAATTTAAGTAGGCAATTCATCTTCAAATGGTGGATTTTCCATTGCCATGTCTGATTACCGGATGGTAACCAACCACTGACCACCCCAAAAAAGTGGGTAAACCTGGTAAAACCAATGAAGATTTGGGACTTAAGTAGGAAAATGGCGATAATAAGCAAGAGATTATGAATGGGGAGAATCTCTAGCACCAACAAGCACATTTATCGGGGCGAATCTTGAAGAGCTATCAACGGGGGGGTCAACTGTCAGCGGTTTGGCTAAATCCCGATGAAGGAATTGAAAATGATGGAAATAATATATATATATGTAAATATATGTAAATACTATCTGCAGGAAAAACCAACCAACCGGTCCTGTTGTTTGCGATACCAACGAACTCAGCTAATTCCTCGTACGGTATCCATGCAATTTTGTGAGATGTTCTGTCAGCATTGCTTGCGCAATATCTGGTGGTTTTATCATGGACTATCTCTGTAGCTGTCCTGGAAAAATCCAGTATCCCCAGCGGAACGGCTTAAGTCCTCATCTCTGTGATTTCAAACACAGGCTTGGCTGACAAAGGAGTCTCCCAGTTTTGTTCCTTGAACAATTCCATGTTTCAAGGTCCAAATTCTCGTTTGCAGGCCCACATCCTACTCCATTGGATATGAACATGAAATCATTATTGGATTACAATGTTGAATACAATAAATGTACATATATATATATATATACTGTATATGTTATTCTGAACTCATTATCATATCCAAGACAGTGTAAGGATAGAATTGGAAATTAATCAATAGTTGATTTGTGTCATAATATTGGTAATCAATATCACATATTATTGGATCCATTGGATAGAATATATAATGATATCATTATGATTATGATTGTCATACATCATTGTATGAATATGACCATGATTCTGATACTATTGGCTAATATCATATCCAAGAATAATCAAAATCCATAGAATTCATATCATATCCCATGATCATGATAGTATTATGATAATTCAAAATGTATTATCCAAGGATGATTCTACAATGACTATGATGTTCCAATGATTATCCAATCATATCAAAACAAAAATTGGTCACTTCCCATCAGTATTCATGATCCAGGATCCATGATGGTCCATGATACAAATCACGGAATCATGGATGATAACATCATGTAAGATCCTTAGATTACTATTGAATATCATTGTTGCTAGTGAATACAAAAATGGTGAATAGCATCATTAATAATGCCATGATCCATGATTATCATCATGATCATTAGATAACATCCCCTGAAAATCGCTATTTTTTGAGATGGAAACGAATCTTCCAACCCCTATCCATTCATGCCAGGGTCTACGTTAATATACTGGAGGGTACCATCCATGATATCCTTCTCCATACCCTCTGGTAAACAGCCACGTAACTATGGAACATCACCATATTTTATAGCAGAATCAACTAAATTTCTATGGCCATTTTCCAGTTCGCAAACTACTAGTCATTACCAGAGGGTATTTCTCTATCCAATACCCTCTGGTAAACAACCACATAGCTATGGAAAATCCCCTCTGTTTCGTGGGAAAATCAACTATTTCTATTGCCATTTTAATGGGTAACACTGTATATATATATATACCCTCTGGTAAACTGTGACATAACTATGGAAAATCCACCATTTATAGTTGATTTTCCCATTCAAACCTCCATTTATAGGGGATTTTCTATAGCTATCTTAGTCATAACTATGGAAAATCACCATTTTAATCTTACTGGTGCTTAGTAGGGAATGGGGGAATGACCTATAATAACCATCAATAATCAATCCATTCCCCCATTCCCTACTAAGCACAAGTAAGTAATGGGAAAATCCACTCGAAATCGATGGTCCAACCCTCCAACCATCCCACCTCCTCGAGGCGGTCCGCGTCGGCCGAGGCCGTCTCTGTGACCTCGACGAACAGCTGGTGAAGGATGGGGAAAAACTGGGGGAAAGACCCCGAGAAATCGTGGAAAGTCGTGAAACATCAATGTGAAAGTGGTGATTTTTTTTTTGGACATTTTGGGACAATTTACTATGGAAGATGTGGATGGAGATGTATCTGAAGGAAATTTGGGCAGAAGCACCATCTGCTGAAATTGCTCAAGCAAATATGTCAGAAACAACCATATCCAGAAATGCTGTGCAAACAAGAGAAATTAGCAATTGGTCGCTGTTGATGATCAAATTCCACCGTTGCTCAGCACGAACCACCAATGTGTAAAGTTGTAGTGACACACATTCACACTTGAGGAAAGTGGCAAACTGACCCTCCTTGGCACAAAAGAAAAAGCTACTAGTCTTGAGAGCTCATACCTTGACCAAGACGCCTGCACCAGGGAACTAACCTAGTACTCCCTTCCCCTAGCATCAAACGTCCCCTTCAAATGGGCCCCCCAAAAATGAATAGATCCCAAGGCATTCCACCAGGGCATGGGGTACCCTCCGGTGTCATCCAACTTGGCTTGCTGGAAAATCCCCCATGAAGTCCAATGATTTATAGGGATTTCGCAGCCATGTTTGCTGACACCGGAGGGTATTCAATATCAATGCAACAGGGTAGATGTAGACATGACCCTCACGTCCATCGCAGGTTGGTGTTTCAACCATCAATCATCCCATTTCTTGGTTGGAAAAGTGATATTTAGAAAGCACCGTGACCACATCCAATCTGATGAATGATATGCCCATTCTCCCATGATATACCCATTGATATCCCATAGTCTTTCTTGAGAAGTTCCAACGTTGCCCATAAAATGGCGAATCAACGGCAATATCCCTAAGAAACTGCACCAGGGACTAGCAAGCGAGGGGAAGACATGCCCGGGAAAAATGTTGAAAATTCCCAGGTGTAAATTCCTTGTGAGTAAAGCAACGGTAAACCATCCCCAATTTTACCATAAATGGATGGTATACTTATATTATAGTTCACCCTTACACTTGCTATTGACTACAGTACCTGTTTTCGTTCATGTGTGCGTTATTCAACTGAATTCATGCTGATTTTACGTGATTCCATGGTTCAAAACATGGTGTATGGTTTATGGTCATCCATCCCGTTTCATGTGAATCCAAACATCATGGGGAAATCTAAATCGCTATGAACATGGGCTTCGCTATGCTTCGCTAAAGTTTCTCTGCCCATCGTTTGCACCACAGGACTGGCCCAAGGGACCGAGAGGTAGGTGTCAATGGCCCGCGAATAGTTGCCAGTCTCCTCCACCCGCGACATGACTCGACCAAGGATGGAGGGGGTCCATTGGGATTTGGGCAGACCTGGAAAAAGAGATGCAGAAAAAATAAATCAAGCCAGCAGAATGGGGGTAGAACTCCAACTTAACCATGGGGGATATAGAACCATATCCAATTGCAATCTTATATGTTCAAATGCGCATCACAAATTTCTTCACTGATTGTTTGTAAAGGTATAGTATAGTAACTGTCTAGTTTCGGCGAGATAAAGACGGCTTTGTGTATAAAAGCCAGACGACCACCATCGATATAAGCTTAGGTTTATCCATCATGACTATCCAGAAGTATGCATGGTACCTATCCATGAAAATCCGAATCTATCTGTTGATATGTTCCATATTTATCTACACTTGTCACCGATTGATCCAAATTAATCTGGGCAACTTTGGTATACACAAGCCTGACCAAGATAATACAGCCATTGTGCCATATGTTTCCTTGTATGCATTCCATAGAATGTCAACTCCGGGTCAATAAACCCTAGGTGATTAATTGGCAAATTTGGTAGTCATTTCTCCATGTTAAAGCACCCAGCGAGCTTTTGTTGATTGATATCTGGGCGAACCAGTCATACAAGTATCAGCCTATTACACAATTTTAAGCAACCCCCAAAAACGCACTACAAGTGCAAGTCATCCAATCCTAAACATTGATGGTAAAGTGAACCTTTCCTGCATCTTTTTTGGGGCTACCCTGTATGTATATGTGTATTATATATATACACATATACAACACCCTTTGGTAATTTAACATAGTTATGGAAAACCACCTGTTTGATCAGTAAAGCATCTATGAATGGCTCATTTTTCCAGTTCGCAAAGTGTGAGTTTTCCGGAGAAAAACCAGGCCTCGTAGATTTTGGCCGCGTCCAGAATCTCATCCAGACTCTGTGGAGCTCCTACAATGGGGTTCGGATGGGCGGTGCGAGTGGGTAAGGATATAGCGAGATGGGACTTGTCGAACGAAAGTGAAGCTGGGGATGAAAAACTACGAACTGATGAAGTTGGGGAGAAGTTGGAGATGAATGTATTAATTTGAAAATAATTCATCATGAACTTGAACCACCAAAAACTGCAAAACCAGCAGAGCTGTCGATTTGTCTAGAGTCTACACATGTTTTTTTTGCTGCAACCCGTGGTTGGGCGCTGGTTCACAGCCCATCCTTTTGCATTCGCCATCAAAGGTGTTGGAGTGATGAGTGTGTGTATAAACTGTAAAGCCTTCAAAACCATAAGCAAAAATAAGCAAATAATAGATCATAATAGCAACATCAATCAGAAATAATACTACTCAAGATAAACCACTACCCCAACCAGTGGGATTTCAGGCCGTCTTTCTATCATCTTTAATCGATCATACGATACGCATCAAGCCCAACATGTCGTGATGGTAGCGGTTGTTTTCTCCACTCGAATCGCCCTGTAGAAAGCCTGGGTTCAGCAACATCAGCCGGTGCCTCTGGCTCCATGTTCAGTCAATAAATAAAATCTCCAATGCCAGATCCAGACCCCTGCCTGCAGAGTGCACATCTGCACCATGCTCAAGCAGCAACTGCACAACATCAAAGTGTCCTGCCGTAGCTGCCATGCCCAAGGCTGTCATTCCATCGTTCCTGGCCTTATTTTTCTCGGCGCCGGCCTCAATCAGAAAGGTGACAACATCAAGGTGTCCTCTGCTAGCTGCCAAGCCCAACGGTGTCATTCCACCCTTCTGCAGCTTCTCTTTGTCGGCGCCGGCCTCAATCAGAAAGGTGACAACATCAAGGTGTCCTGCCGCAGCTGCCAAGCCCAACGTTGTCATTCCACCCGTCTGCAGCTTCTCTTTGTCAGCACCGGCCTCAATCAAACAGGTGACAACATCAAGATGTCCTGCCGCAGCTGCCAAGCCCAACGTTGTCATTTCACCCGTCTGCAGCTTCTCTTTGTCAGCACCGGCCTCAATCAAACAGGTGACAACATCAAGATGTCCTGCGACAGCTGCCATGCCCAATGCTGTCATTCCATGGTCCATCGCCTTCTCTTTGTCAGCGCCGGCCTCAATCAGACAGGTGACAATGTTGAGCTGGCCAAGACCAGCTGCCAAGCACAATGCTGTCATTCCACCCTTCTGCAGCTTCTCTTTGTCGGCGCCGGCCTCAATCAGAAAGGTGACAACATCAAGGTGTCCTTCCGCAGCTGCCATGCCCAATGCTGTCATTCCATCGTTATCAGCCTTCTCTTTGTCGGCGCCGGCGTCAAGCAGCAAGCGCACAATGTCCATATGAGCATTCGCACTTGCCAAATACAGGGGCGTGATTCCATCTGCATGTCGTCCTGAATCTTTCTCAGCACTTGCCTCAAGCAAAAGCTGCACAGGTGTGACATGCCCGTTCTCGGCCGCATGGTGGAAAGGTGTGTTCCCATCCTCATCTACCACATTGGGATCTTGCGGGGACAGCAGCAACTCTTCGAGCAGAACTGAATCATTGTCTCTCGATGCAGAAATCATCTGCTGGTTTCGGTCAGCATCTGGAGGGCAGAATTCCAAGAAAAGCAGCCGGATCTTAACAGGAGCCAATGAAAAGGTATCGTCATCAGGGATCTCCTCTGAGCCATCTTCCGAGAAGAGCCTCTGCCTGAATCTGGAGACTCCGAACCTTAGATTTGCGTTTCTTAAGGCCATAGGAATTTATTCTGAAATAGTCCAAACAGAATCCTCAAATGGTTTAACCAGTGGAAAAATACACAGCAAATCATCTTCAGCACATCTTTCGGCTGCAAATCCCGGAAACTGTGCTGCCAAGGATTGCTTCACACTTTTCACCGTTTTGCCTTCGAAATCATCTGCCTCAAGTACTGCCAACCTCTCGCCCAATAAGGCCGAGTACACCTCCATGGCGACACTATCCAGAGTATTCCTGGCTTTTTCTGGTTTGTACTTGGTTTCAATCTTATGTATTGTTCATCCTTGGTCCTTATTCAAATGTTTATTATCACTACGAATATTCACAATGACGATTATGATACAGAAATACTCCTCGTATCTACTTAATATACTTTTACTACTGTACTATATTACTGACACCTGCTCTGATTTCGTGCAACACATAAGCCTTTGTGCTGCTTCGGGCGTCACTGATTAATAGCGTGCAGCCCCAACTCTCGGGGACCAGCCAATGGATTTCCGCCTCATGGTTTGATGGCCCTGTCTTTCCTGGAGATGTCCATGCGTTTCCCTCAAAAGTTGATGCCCACATCTGTGGAAAGCTACGAGTTACGAGGCTACAGGTGGCAAGCACATGTCCAATTGATCCATTGCCCCCAATCTGAAATACCACCCTAGAACCCCCGGCTTAGTTTGGATCTACAAACTATCATAGCCAGAAGTTGGGGATGAAGTGATGAATTGGACTATGAGGAATTCAACTAAATATGAGAAGAACTGAGGAATTCAACTATGTTGACTATATATGTTGAACTTCACAGCAAAATCATGGGGAGGAAGAAATGCCAGTTGAGGATTTGAGAAAATCCCAGGGAGTTGAACTTAACAACATAAAATGGGGATTGAATCGTCCAGGATGTTTGGCCACAGGAAAGTGCATTTAGGAAGCAGAATTGGAGGATTTGAAGCAGCAAAATGTGGGATTTTTCCCTTCGACTCTGGGAACCCTGGGAACTCTTGGGGCACGGATGATGCTCAGCAACAAGGGGTGTTTTTTTTCCCCAGCAGCGGTGTAGTGGATCGACATAGCGGAAACAGGTATGAGCAACCCATAGCTTCAGGCAGGGTGGTGAAGGTGGCTATGCACCATGTATATAACTGGGATCCTCTCAAAACACTACAAGTGACATGGGAACTCTCTTGCAAAATGCTCCGCAGATGCGAGAAGTGATCATGAATCTCGCGAGAATCGCACGTAGTTTGTAAGCCTGAGTGAGTAGCGCTCAGTTTCTTGGGGTTCTGCCAGAGATACATACATATGCATGTATACATATTTATATAGATATATATATATATATTACTAAGTGGGGCAACTAAGCATAGTTGCCATAGTTCTTAACCAGAGCTACATTTACAAATCCAGGTTCACCAGCTGCAACCATCAGAAAAAATGGGTACAGAAGCTGTTACTGAACTAAGAACCATCCCTTCGCATGAACCCGGAGCCTTCAACCCAGCACCATGAAATTAACCTGCAAAGTTTTTTTAACGAGCCGGCCATGTGTCTGTCACGTAGCAACTTTGGCTACGCAGGAGACTAGATCTCCTGCAGCATCTGAGATGTTCTTGCGCTGCCCTTCTCAGTTTTCAGTGCCAAAGTGAAAAACCACACCGAAGTCGTGAGGCTCCCCATGAATCTTCACAACTTCGTTGTGGTCCTTCACTCTTGGACGGCGTCTGGCCGCCATTGTCAACAGCTTCAGATGTTGGATCCACACCTCGTTCGGATGATCCTGGAAATGACTGGGGCATCTTGCCCCTTCCTCCGTCACACCACCCGAAATTGAAGGCGGACCATCACATCTGGACTTCCGCAGGACTTCTCAGTTTTCAGCCCTACAATGAAAAACCACAGTGAAGTTGTGAGTCTGCTGTTTCGTTGGGGCCCTTCACTTTTTTGACCATTACGATACTCCTCAAGAGGCCCAGCAAAAATTGGTGTCAAGCTTGTAGTGAGGGGATAAACCAATAAAGCTCCAAGTGGGATTGAAGTGATTGAAGTCATGGTTTTCTTGGCTTTCTTGGACCGAATTTCCCAGTTTTTGCCCTCTTCCACTGAAGGGATGATCCATTGCACGACAGCGAAGCGGGGGCTCAATTGAGCCAGAAAAACGCAGCAGACACAGCATCTGTCTTCAAGCGCAATGTCGTCTGCAAACACTGTTCTTTTTGGTCCTTGGTTCGCCAATGGCTTTTTGGTTTTGGATGGTTGAATTTCACCAGAATGACACAAAAACACCTCATTCGCCAGGCATTCGCCATGGTTTCCGAAACCAATGTTTCCTTACAGATGGGCCATGTTCATCCATTTCCATAGCATTTTCCATAGCTCGGTGGAAATTTCGGCCACCAACATCCCCAGAATCTCCTGGGGCTCCACCCCCTTCGCCATAGGAGTCGACGACATCTCCCAGCATGTGAGGGCAATGCTTCTTGCAGACCTTGGGCCACGCCGAAAGTCACGGTCCCGGTGGTGAGGACGACCCACCGGAAAATGGGAGGTTTTTTTGACGTGTCAAATTTGGGGATAGTGGAATCCCCAAAGCATCCCAAAGCCTCGTCTACGAATATTGGGGATGGTATATTCTTTTTGGATATTGTTTTGATTGTATTATCAGCCCCAACAAAACTATTGTGGCTTGACTAATGGGCATGCAATGGGAACATACCAACATACCAAACATTTCATGGGGATATAATGAGGATCCATGGATTTATATAATGAGGAACCATGTGGCTGTCGTCCCGGAGGCTTCCAAAAAGCCTCTGGTTGTTGAACCGTTTGCTATGGAAGCCATGGCCCATGGAAACAAATGGAAACCCCAAAAATGGATGGTTTATAATGGAAAATCCTACTAAAATAGATGATTTGGGGGTACCTCTATTTTAGGAAACCTCCAAATGATAAAAATGATGATTTACCGAACTTAAAACTTGTGATTTTCTATAGTTAGGTTAACTAAGCAGAGGGTAACTCGTGGGAGATTCCCTACTCAATGGCTGGTTTGCAAACCTTGGAGGAGTGACACGGTGTGTAGACTCTACAGTGATCGTCGTGGGATATTGTGACACTTTGATATTGCTATAGCATCTACAATTACAATTCATTACAATTAGTCCGTCAACCTGAAGTCAACCTGTACAGGACGACACTGCCACTTTGTCAGCGGTTCATACATGAGTCTCAACATATTGATGATCGATAATCCAATAATTTTATATCAATTTCCCATCTACTTAGAGGACATAACTTGACTCTCACTCTGGACATAGATAGCTGAAACACGCTGCACCCCCCAAGAATCGCAGCTCAACATCGTCACCAAGCGCCCCGACCCGTACAGCCTCGGGCACGTTGCGTTTCGAGGAGTAGGCCTCGAAGCCGCTGAGCCACTGATGGGGGACCCATTTTTCCTATGGCCCGGTCATGTTTTTGCGGGAGCTTTTTAGCGCCCAAATCTTGACCCATGGATTTAGGTGGTCTGATGAAACGCATTCAGATTTCTTTGAGGGATTTTTTGGGGAGGTCATTGAGGTTCATTGGGGGTGAACGATCAGAACACCGAGAGTACAGGGAACCAAAATTGGGAACATTAGGTAATTGGATGTAACTAGTCATTTACACTTGTTCGGAATTCCACCACATCCTCACATGTTACTCGATGGGGATACAACAGTCTGGCCAAGACCAAAAAAAGAGCAACTTTTTGAAACGGCCAATCACTAATTGTATTGTTTCTTTCTCATTAAATTGGGCCACAACATGTCCCAACATCACAATCTCATCGTACATGGAATTCCCAAAAAAATCAGTTGTCACCATTCCACAACAGGTTTTCAGAGAACATCTGCCAGGGTTTACCCCATCTTGCCCCAAGGAGCGCCTTCACGGCCAATTCGGGCTTGCCAGCCTGGCGCTTTGAAATCTTCGGTGCCGATTTTAGCATCTAAGATTTTGAGGAATGTGTCCTCATGGAACTAATCACTTGGGAGTCATTGAAGATCAGTCTGCTGAGGCTAGAAAGTTCACTCCAACTCAGATATGTTGGGGTGTAGAGATACTTTCCGCCCCACCAGCAACATTTTTATGACATTTTCCTTGAAAGCCGGTCGTTTCCTACAGCATGTGAAGCTGTCCAAGACCAAAACACGCGGGATGTTTTGATCCCCTCGAGCCTGGATAAAGAGGTTCTCAGCCGCCTCGATCGGGGAAGCAGGGGCAATGTCCAGTGAATTCACTGGAAACTAACTCAGTTATTGGGATAATATGGGATAATCACTGGATTGGTTAGGGAAAATCAAAACCGAACACCATGGTTTTTCCCATCAATTTGTTTGGGGGTTTCCTGTGATTTTTCCCCACCAATCCAATGGGATGAGCCACTTAGCCACATAAAGCAGGCCTTTGATCACACAGAAATCTCACGGATGAAGACACAGCCCTCTCCCAACAATACGAAAATCCGAACGGAAGATCAAGTCACAACAAAATCAGTAGATCTTTACTGGTCCCAGTTCGTTAGGCTAAGTTGAACTTTATAATGTCAAGTGTGCTAGTGGTAGTCTAAAGTTAAATTGGGTAAACGAAAAAAACTTATAACGGGTACCACCCTGTATCCGATACGTCATTGAGGGGTTCACCCACGGACCCTCCATTGATTCCATTTTCAGAAAGGGGTCCCTTTTCCTTCACGACTACCCAGTGATACCTCGGGGCAACTGGGATTTCACTGGGCTCAAAAAACATCTCATTGCCACGAGGCGGTGCCCCGTAGATAGCTAACTTTGCGGTTGAGTAGGCTATCTAAGGCTATCTAGGGTTTCCTGATATCTCTACATATTTAGATGGGTAAACATAATCATAAACCGACAAACATACACAAAGATAACGCTTCTGGGCACCGTCTCGCCACTCCATCTTCGAATAAGAATTTAACATTGCCATTAAATGCCATAAAATCCTATTAAATCCCATATATTCACCCATATGATCCTATAGAATCATCATCCATCCTGGCTCGCCTGCATATTGTTTTGATCCACCAAATCTTTGGCATGATGCACCATGACATCGTTCACGCTCTGCGGTTCGTAAGCCTGGCTCCAAAGTTTAGTGGCCGGTGAAAAATCCAGAATTTCATCTTCCAACTCTATATCCTTGGAGGTTCCAGTTTCATGTTAAAGATGTTAAGTGATGGGTACATATGTGATCACGGATTTGGATCCGCACAAGTATCTTTTAAAATCTGCCAATTTCATGCTCTACCTTAAAGGGCCTAGCTGTTTGAAAGACGCCCACATGGAAGGAATGGAGATGAATGGAGTCAAAATGATAGTCTTCTCATTTCTGGCAAAAAATGGATCTGTCATCTGTCTCAAATTCGATTAAAGACCCCAAATCCACTGGTTGAGAAATTTCCCGTAATAACCCCACTATGTAATACTATTAGTATGGAACCATTGTGTGCTTAACGTGGTAAACACAAATGGTAAACCTCAGGATTTTCGGAGGATTAATACCACCCATTTATGTTACATTTGGGATGGTTTCTGGCTGAATGATAATATTTTACCAACCTGGAAATAGCTGAAGAGTAAGGCCAGCCATTTGGGTATCCTTCTCCCAATCCAATTCCCATCATTCCAGTGACGTCACCACGTGAGGTCGTTGTGCCCCTAGCTCCGAGCCACTCCCTCATCAACACTGGATAGGTTCAAGCATTAAAGATGGATTCTGATACTCCCCAATATATTGGTAATTTTTAATTGTTATCCCATTCATTGATAAATACCCGATTTTCAGCTCAATGTGAATCGGGCAAGCCAGTCATGGCGTCAGCCAACGGCCTCCGCCACCCGCATGGCTGACACCCAATCGCGCTGGTGGACGTACCTGGCGACGAATGAACAATGACGAAGGTCCGGACCATCACGGCCAGGGGCAAAGGTGAGGAATCAATGGATTCGTTTGAAGGGGATAACGGTGGATTTAACCATCAAAATGGTGGGTTTAACCATTTAGTGGATAATTAAACCATGGGTTTTTGCCGAAAATACCTTGATTTTCCTATATATATATTCCTGCCATTCTTCAGGATTGTTGACACAGTTGTCATCAAGAATGGACTCGGGCGCCCCAATAGTTGGGAGTGCCAAGCCACCGACCAGTTCTAAGCATGCCATTGTCCACAAGTGAGTATCGAGCATCAATGTCATTATCATCATTATCATCATTGTCATCATCATGATCATCATAATTCTCATCATCATCATCATCCCAGCTTACCATTGCGTGCAAGTATATATCGGCTACATGCTATAAGTGGGTTTATTTTGCCCCCATTTGGATATATCTAGACTGACTGGATAGGTAAAATGATAGATGGATGGATGGATGGATAGATAGGTACAGTAGCTACAGTAGCTACAGTAGGCACAGTAGGTAGATAGGTTCTGTATATAGGTATGTAGATAGGTATGTAGATAGATATGTAGAAAGATATGTAGGCAGGTAGATAGGTGGATAGGTGCATAGCTGGAAAGGTATACAAGTAGATAGGAAGATTCAAGTAGATAGATTTCATATGATTTCTCTTCACATTCAAGTTGCCCCATCCCAAAATCATCCCAATGCGGACATATCAATGGCTTCTTTGGGCTTCTTGGCTTGAATAAACTCCTCCTCCGCCAACTTGAACCTCGGATCAGCGGTGCATACACTAACATCAATGGTCTTAAAATGGGGCATACACCTGATTCCCAAAATTTCATGAAATTGATCTTTTAAACGTCAGATTTTGGGGGCACCCCAGTTTCAAACCCTTTGGCTGCGCAGTTGGGGAAGAGCTAGGCTGTCACCAGCAATAGGAGGTCTCCCGTGATCGTTGTGTCACAGCTCTGTTCTCAACTCTTGGTCAAATAGACCATGTTGCGAGTCATGTGGTAAACCCATTGATAAATATTGATAACCCGTTCGGGGATGGTTTGAATACAACCCATTTATGACGATTTTTGGGGATGGTTTATGGCATTGTGCTTACAACAATACCTGCCAGAAATTGCACCGTGTAATCCAAGAAGGCGCTGTTTCAAACGGAGTCTCCCAGCATCAGTGTCGGGGCAATGTTTCACGGGTGCTAAGTTTAAGGTGGGTCAACACTGGGGTGCCAAACAAACCCACAAATTTCGTCATGTTTGGTGGTAAGTCATTCATTTTTGGTGACCTGGAAGGGTCCCGCACTTACAGTATAATTAGATTGGCTTGCTTTCATCCATCCAACAGTAGAGATATCCATAAAATTGTGCCATAAATCCAACCAGTAGCCTAGTTATGTTGAATCCAACTTACCCACCATAAATCAACCAAAAGATCGAAAAAGGGACCTCACCAGGTGAGGGTGACATCCCGGTGGTGAAAACAGCACGACTTGCACCGAAAGATCCGTCCCAGGGACTGCTCATCATCTTCCAAAGCCAAGGCCTGGAAGGCATTGAGATAGCCAAGTTGACGCCGAAATAACTTGGTTAAGTAGGGGGGATTAGGGGGATATGTTTGGAACTGTAAATGGTTTTACCAACTTATAACTCGGGAGCCTCATCTTGTTCTTCTTTTTTCACCTTGGAATTCCACCCGAAATTGCAACAGCTCTCGCCTTTTTGAGGTGGATGTCCGGCAGCTTGTGCTTGGCAGACAGGTTGGCCAATTCGAAGGCGTGTTGGAAATTGCTATGCTCCACGGCATAGTCAATAGCCTCGGGCCATCGAACAATTCAGGATAGGAGAAGTGGCAATTCATGGGGAATGTACCAGGTACCAATAATAAACAATAAACAATAATAGTAAAAATATTAAGAATGGAGGTATATTGGGAAGTATTGGGATGATATAGGTTATATATATATATAATCAATATTGACTTGTGGATACTTGTGGATATTTTAAGACCAATGAACGATGGATTTGGGGGATAAATTTGGGGATTTCATATGAATATACCAACCATTTCATGCGGACATAGTGGGATATGTCAACGGGACGATGCGGTTTTAAAGACCACCGAAATTTCGGGGATTTTCCCATTTTTTCCGACAAACCCGTAGGATCAGCAGGCAAGAAACGTGAGAAACCATTGGTGTGTGACAAGTTGACAAGGTCATCCGGAGGAGGATTTACTCAATGACCATTTCGGGAACCTAAATTGGAGGTACCTACTGTATCATATGTAAGGCGTATTAGGAAGGGCTTTGTATCATTGGATTGGTTTAAGGGAAAATTTACAGGAAACCATGGATTTTCCCATCAAATATAGAGGTTTCCTGTAAATTTTCCCATCAACCAATCCAATGATCCTGAAATTCCCCTTGAACAGTCGAACAAATCTAATTGTCTAGCAAGAAATTGATGGAGCCATCAGCTTGAAATTTGCCCAGATGTCAAGTCTCAAGTCATCATGGACCAGAGCGAATTGCTAATTGCAGATTGCCACCAGCCCAATGTTGAAATCCTCATCCTCACCATGGCACCCTTCCAGCACGTTGCTAGCAACATCCCCTGTTGGAGCTGTTCACAACAACATCACCTTCCACCCATTGGGGCTATTTCTAGTGCATCATTTTTTCCATGCCTACACTACGATAGGTGTTACAAATAGACCTACATCCTATATCTATATCCCCAACTGTGGCTGCAAATCTCCAACCCCCAGCATCATTGGCCCAGGAGCAATTTCAATGAGACCGTGTTTCGCCAGCAACTGCGCACCCGCCTGTGGATTTTGAGATCATTTCCACTAACTTAGCAGCTTGCAATGGAAGAAAATGGCCCGAGGATTTACCTACTTAAAAGTGGTGGATTTCCATGTGAAACTGTTAAATTACCAGAAGGTACAGCGACATCCAACAAACCACCACCTGCTGCAGAGATCTTCTATCTCAAACGACACACTCCTGGTGTAAAGCCGCAAACCCAATCCTAAACCTCTAATCTTGGAGGCTACTCTATACCACCTATTTCTTGGAGATGGCTCAGTTTTGGCTTCACCATGTACAAATATCCAAGAATTGGAGGCAACGTTTACAGGAAATTCCTATCTCATCCTATATGTGTGGGTCATTTCAGTATGACTTCCTTCAAGTTGTCTCTTCAATCAATCCACTGATCGGTCAAAGCCAATATCGAATATTGAAAAAAAGTACCCGTGCTTGATGATTAAATCCTCTTTGTTCCCCGTCAAAGTCCATTGAAGCTTCGTCGTTTTGCCCTCATTTTTTGTTGATGTTTTGATATGTTTTGATCAACAAAGGTCAACATACCAACTTCTGAAGGTAAGATTCGGACTGTTCTTGTCGGATCTACCACAATCTTCAGAAATCCAGTAGAAGTATCCAAGAATACGATAGTTTATGATACTTTCCTCCATCTTCCATGAAAATTATGTCCTGGTCAACTGATCTGTACCCCTGCACCTCGGCGCCGTGCTCTTTGAATGTGGCCTGGCCACCGCCAACCATTGCACCATGATGGCGCTGCAATGGCACTGCAGTTTCTGTATATGAAATATCCCAATAAGGGGCTAGAACATGAACAGATCCAATACTAAACTTGCTAAACCATGGTTTGGTGAATGGGTATTTAATATGATTCCGGAGAAGGAATATATGGATATGATATGATATGATATGATATGATATGATATGATAGGCCCCAGCCATATCTTTAGCAGCCTTGCAGAAAGAAAACATATGGTATCTCCATATATCGTCCTGCCCATGTCGCAACGGCATCTCCACCGCTTCAGTCAACACGAGGCCGGGCGCGCGTGTGCTTGCGCCAGGACGACCTTCTCAAAGGCTTGTTTGCCGCCGTGCATCTGCAGCGGGAAGGACCGATGGTGGTTCAATGGGTAATATCTCACCATGTTTTTTGGAGATGTTTTGGGGGAATGCGAAGAAGAAATTTCAGAAGTGGCCGTTTAAGAAAGGGTTTTTGAGAATTGCCACGGTTGATTATGCTCTGGTAAACTAGCTATTGAAAAATGGCCACTTATAGATGATTTACCCATTAACAATGGTGATTGTCAATAGTTCTGTTAGTTTACCAGATTAAATCATCTAGTAAAATCCCCAGATTCATCCCCTAATGGATTAATGTGGGTAAAACAATAATAAACCATCCCCCAAATCACCATAAATAGGTGGTACAAACCATTCCAAAATGGGTGGTTTATTATTGTTTTACCCACATTAATGGATTACAGTTTTCCCCAGCTTCAATCCCCCATGTTCCACGGCTATCCGCCTTGGCCACTCTCTTGGCATCCTCCCACTGCTCCAGCTGGCGATACATCGACATGGCGCTGGTCCACATCTTGGCCTCGTCTCAGTCAGGGGGAGGGTCCAAGGTTGTAATGTTTAAGCATTAGTATTGGTTAACATTTCACTGGATTGGTTTAAGGGAAATTTTACAGGAAACCTCTATATTTCATGGCAATAACCATGGTTTCCTGTAGATTTTCCCTTCAACCAATCCAATGAACATTGGTTCATATTGCTTAAGTTGTGTTCATATGACTGTAGTGGTTGATAATCATGATTCTTCTATTATATCACCATGGATATAGAACTATCGTTTATCGTGATAAATGCTTAAGTATTGGTGATATTATGTAACCATAGATATACACGGTATTGGTTAATATTGGTGTAGATAACTGTAGCTATTAATTATCATGGCTAGAATGCATAGTTTACTAATGGAAAAAATGTGGATAATAACGATTCAGTATGGATTATTACTGGATATTAGCCGGATATTATAGGTTATATAGAGAAAAAAATGTGGATTCTTGTGGATTTTTTCAGGAGGGTGATATGGTGATATGATCAAAAAGAAAAATGACCATAATTTGGGGTAAATGCCCATTCGCAGACACACACATTTTATAAGAACTAAGTGGCTTTTGCCCTTGTTTTTACCTGTACAAATGGGATTCGGTCATGAGAAATGTTGTTTGAAGCGACAGAGTTGGGTGGTTTGTCCAACAAACATGTCTTTTAACCAGGAAACAGTGTGGCTTTAACTAGCCAGAATGGCTGATAATGGCAGAAAATTGCCAACAAAAGTGCTTTATGATAATATATCCCAACTAGATTGAGGCCTTTCAGACAACCGCCAAGGGATTTGTTGGTTTCTAACGCCAGGAATCCAGCTGGCCATTTCGCAACCCGCCTCAACGTAGTAATGCTCGGCCTTTTTCAAGTTGCCCTTCATCTCGTATTGCTCCGCGATGTGTTTGTAGGTATCGTTCAGGAGTTCCTGTTTGATGGTCTCTGCAGATGTGGTCAAATGAAACATTGTCCAAACCCTTCTGTCATGGAAATTACTGACATGGTTGAAAAGTGTTCCCGCATTCAATTCCTCCATTCACCTTGAACCCAGTTGAAAAAAAAAAAAAACCTTTTACAATCAACCAGCCATTGAACGGAGCGCGTTTACCCAAGACCCTCGTGTCCTTGCGATACTTCGACACCAAGCGTAGCATCTGCTCGTACTCTTCGCGCTTCTTGTACCTAGGGCTGGCATCCAGGTCCCACCCGGGTTCCAGACATCGCAAGTGGCTGAGAAGCCATGATTATTACTGGGGGATGTCCAATATATCCTGCATACAACTGGGTTACATTGTGGTTATTACATGTTATCCTCTGGTAAACTAACATAGCTATTGAAAATGGCCATAGAAATAGTGGATGTTCCCCTTAAAAATGGTGATTTTCCATGGCTTTTTGTAAACGTTTACCAGAGGGTATTACCCACATACTAACTGGGATGCACATCCAAGTCGAAAGATGAGGTTCTGAACCAGTGGATCCATGGCGCACATGTTGATGGCCAGGTCAAATTCGTTCACGGCCAGATACATCTGTTCCGCCTGGAGAAGATTGACTGGAGAGGTCAGGTGGGGAAAAAAAACTGTGGGTCAATGTCGATCATCAAGTCACGATGATATCGTGATCCTTTTGGGGAACCCCCACTGATAGTGTAATGTTTATATGGAGTCACAAAGATCTCAGTCCTGAGTCGCTTGTTGCTGCTGGTGTGAGCCATATCACCAGGTGTCACCACCAAGGTGCGAGGCTCTTCCGTATCACCTCTGTTTGTCGCCCCATTATCATCTGCTTCTTCCGGGTAGCTTTGTAAGGGCAGATGGATTCCAATCTTCCTCAAGAAAGGAGGAAGGATAATCCTCTATAACAACGAATTGCAGGTTTCACCGCTGTCCATCTGGGCGTCTGTGGTTGGGGTACATACAGTAACTATTGGCACTGCTCAAACAGGAATTCCATCCTCGGATTTATCACTGTTGACATCTCCAAGGGGGAATTCTGCACGTCGGATTCGTACTGTCAAAATCACCAAAACTCCCCATCTTTGATTGTCAAATCCTGACTTTAGTTTCAATGGATTGGTTAATGGGAAAATTTACAGGAAACCATGGTTTTTACATGTTTTTACCATCAAATATAGACGTTTCCTGTGAATTTTCCCTTAAACCAATCCAATGATAGTTGATTAAAGTTCCATTTCTCACGGTGAACTCCCAATGTTTCTTGCTGAACTCCCCAGCGGTCCCCACCTCGTTGAGTTTGCCCGCTTGTTCCAACGCCTGAAGAGCAATAGGAAGAGCAATATCTCATCGAATCTCTCAAAAAGTATGCAAATCCATATGTAAATTCGTATGTGTACATGTGTGTATATATATTCTTTATCTATATTATATGTCGATTCCATATTCGAAATCTGTCCCATAGATTTCAAGTATGGAATTCATATGTAATGTAATTCACTATATAGAACATGAAAATCCATGATTATAATCCATATAAGTAGACGATTTCTACAAAGAAAAATAACAGTATATCGCCCATGAATGTCCATTTAAAGAAACGCATGTATCCTATCTGGACCATCATAATTCACCAACCTGAAAATCACTGAAAAACTCGGCCATTTGGGGATGATTCCCTCAATCCTGACCATCATTCCAGTGACGTCACAGCAAGGTCCTTAGAAGTCCCCCAATGGTTTATTGATTTAAGTAAGGTAAGTACAGTAGGAGCAATTTCCAATTGTACTTGGGGTGAACTAAGCCACAGCTTCTAAGCAGGAAAGGCGCCACCAAGTATCTTTAAGTCCACATTGATCCATATTATATCCATCAAATCATCAAATGTCATATAATAATATCATAAATATATTATATACATATATCATATCCATATCACATTATACATCCATATTCATATCTTCCAAGTATCTTGAAATCGATGTTTCCTGCTGCTTCCATCCCTCCATCCCCCCCACCTGTGCCAGCTGCACATAGAGCTCCGTCTTCTCGGCGGGCGACAGGTGCGCCTTGGCCACTCGGTGCGCCTTCTCGTACCTTGCGAGGGTGAAACATGGGAATCCCATCTTCCACAAAGGATTTTTATGCGTTTTTTCTGGAATGTAATGGGATTTCATGGGATATATTGTGACTAACCAACAATATGATGTTCCTACCCTCTGGCAGACTAACATAGCCATGATAAATAGCTATTTATAGTTGATAATGGCCGTATAGTGTATAGTTGATTTACTTTTTAAATAGGGGAAAATTCCATACCTATGTTAGTTTACCAGAGGGTACCCCCTATGATTTGTCCCAAAAAAAATAAACAAATCCAATACGAAACATGGGTTTCTAGGCTAACTGGGGTTTAATAATGTCAACCCCACATTGACAAACCGTGGTTGTATGTTCCAGCAAACACCGCCATAAAATCAAAACTTTGTTGTTTAGTCTAACGAATGAGTAATTACTGTAGTGTCTTCATGTGGTCCAGTTACACAACTGGGGTGAACAAGAAACCACTTCCGATTAACCACCGAGTCTCTGGTGAACCAAGGTCCTGGTAAACGGCTTGGCCAAGTACAACAGCTCTTTTTTGTTGTGTTTTCGTTGGTGAACAAACTGTTTTTTCCCCGAGTTTCCAGCACTATGGAAGATTCACCAGCCTGAAACCCTGCGTAATAAGAGTCAAAATGGATAGATCCGTCCAATAATGGGATATGCGACAAGGCTTTTTCAAGGGTGTTTATCATCTTGAGACAATCCATGGGAAGCAAGGATGGAGATACAAAAACACATAGATAGATCGGATAGCAAGTAATTCCTATTGAAAGAGGACTTGTTGACCAGGATCATAAACCAATACTTTCTGGTTGCTCGTGCTCTAAGGTGAGAAGGCACGACCCAATGACCCAATAATATGGAGAAAATGGCATGCAATTGTTTAAAAAATGCCTACTAACCTTTTTCAATGGTACAGCCAGTGCCAGTATATTTTGATATTTGATACTTATTTCCTCAAGGCACGAATTTTAACATACATATATGATTCCCTGTTCATGCAATAAAAAAGAAGCAACGATGGGTGCATTGTTGAGGTGACTCTCATGTCTTAGTGTATCCATCAATATCACGAAATGACATCATCAAAATCGTTGTGTGAAGAAACACTGAAAGTGTTCAACCGGTCTTAACAAGTCCAAAACTGTCATCCCAAGAACCACCAGGCAATTTTCTGACCCTCGGATCGGACCTGAACAAGAAGATTCGTCTGAATCATTCCACTCCATGTGGTGTATCCATGAATTGAGTGTGTATATCCAAAACTGCCATCCATCGGAATTTGGGGGAACCCCAAGTTCAAATCTGCTTATGAAACCACATCGAAACCCTGAACCCCATGCACATCGCCACCGCTCTTAGCGCACTGTGCGTGATCCACGTACATTTGGACCTTGGCGAGACTACATGGTCTATGCTGGGGCCCATTGCGCTCATGATGGGCAGGGTGAGTGAATTTCATGCTATTTTATACCCTCTGGTAAACTAACATAGCTATTGAAAATGGCCATTTATAGTGGATGTTCCCATAAAAAATGGTGATTTTCCATAGCTATGTTAGTTTACCAGAGGGTACTTTAGATCTTTATAGTCTACATAAATTTCAGATAATTTGACATATGCAACTGGCGAGGCAGCTATACACGTGGACAAGAGATGACTAGAAAGGTTTTGACTAGGCAGGCAGCCAGCTGTATCATCCATTGAGCACATATGTCGAATGAATGGGACGGATTGATGTCTTGGAACATCTTGGGACCTATTCGCCAGAATGGTTTGAAAGGCAATGTAGGTCATTAGTGCTTTTTGTGCCAATGTTGAAATGCATTTGTGCATCGTACGTTGTATAAAAGTAGTCAATAGCAATGTCATGTCGTAATCCATGAAATGTTCGCCGCAATTTTGGCTGGATTATAGTATAAATCATCATTCCAGTGCCAGTGATGTCGCAGTGAGGTCGTGATCATTCAACCAGATACTTCAATATTGTTAGTTCTGGGCTATAGGTCTTATTCATGTTATATAAATATCCCATCCATATTCCATGAATATTCCATGAATCTCCCCGTTCAAATATCCTCATTATACCATGCTTGTTGGCCAAATTAAATCCCAGACAAACCCAGCAATGTCCAGTATCCCAAAGGGCCATGGACCCATCCCCAGTAACATGTCGAACCGGGTCCCAGCCGGGTTCCCACACCGCCCGTTGCGGGCGTCCGGATTTGATGAAGGCGCGTTCGGCTTGGTCAAACCTCGGGATGCTCGGCTGGAAAGTGACGGCTGGACCCTGCGGGTACCACAAAAATTACGGTGGATCGCCATGGAGCCAATGGATTGATTTGGGGAAAAGTCATATTCACCAAATTTGTATACATTATTTTCTATATGTGTATAATATACTGTATAATAATAATTGTATAGTTGCGATCAATTCCTCTCTCAACATTCACGGGTATACCTTACGGCCCCGGCTGGCGCGACTGCCCGTAGTGCGTCGCCAACTTCTCAAAGTAGGGCAATGCGAAGCTTTGATCGGCACCCATGGACACCTGCAGAGCACGGGCCACGGCAGTTCGGTTTGGGATGGTGGCTTTAAGATATGAAAAATGTGTGGGATGGATGTGTTTTGATGATTTTTTGATGAGCATGATTTAGTTCATGAATGCAAATGATTGCACAAAATCCATGAATCCGGAAAAAGAAACAGCATGGGATCATTCCCCCAACAGAAAATATTGCTCCCCACTGTTCCTTTCAACATAACAACCATCAACGTGCGGATCCGGAGGGCCTGATCCAACAACATCTCTGCCTTGTGCCACTGTCGGGCCGTCCTCAGTTGCCACAAACAGCCGTTTGTTTTTTTCGAGGAAGAACACCCACTTCCTGCATTTTTGTATTTTTGGGGTAGCTAAGAAAACGATGGAAGGCGTAGATTGGATCGAATTTTGGATCAATCACTGGGCAAAAACCCTGACTGGTCAGAAACCAGTCACTCGACCACTCAAAACCCTAAGAAATATGGCTGTGAATGGCTGTGACCAATCATGTTCCTCTTGGAAATTGGCATGTGTGTCATTTGTGGGTTTCCATCTGAAAAGTAATCCCATTCAAACCCTCATACGTAAATAATCTTCAAGAATTCCATGCTTCCCCAAAACTCACCATTTTTGGGGCTGTGAGCCATAGATTTCCCCGAGATTTCCCTTGGATTTCACCATGTTTTTGGGGAAAATAGCTGGGAGCCAAGTCACATGGCCGCATCGATCGCCTTGATCGCGGAGCCAGCCTGAGAAGGTCCGAGGTCCGACTAGTGGCCAGGGGAAGAGGATAAGCTATCATAGGGAAGAAGCGCTCGACGTGTATGTAATATATCTATATATATATATACACTGTGCATATATATAAGAATATATATATATAATTATATATATGTGTGCCCATAGCAACCCCGAAAATAGAATAGAAACGTATATAAAATCCAAGTCGAAAATAAACAAACAACGTTTCCATCTTTTGGGGGGGTGCTCTAACTATAATAACATATATATATATATGGCTGGCAACGCAGTATACATGTTGTACACACCCCGAAACCAAAAGAAGTTGCTTGGCCTCAAGAGAAGGCCCAAAAAATTAGAAGCTGGTGCGTGCTGTAAACATACAAAAAGTTGTGGAAAACCCATGGGGAAACCCTCGAAAAATAATCCAAGAATGGTGGGTGTTTACCCACATCTATGTAAATGTATACAGAAGGGTATCTATGTAGTATATCATTACATAGATTTACATAGTATATATTAAATTACAAATGTAGATCTATTATCATCTATATTATTACATATATATATTTACATAGTATATTATAGAAGAAGCATGTACACACGACTCATCTTCTCAAGAACCCGCTCTGTGAATGCCCCGCCTCGATGTAGTGGTTGATGGCAGCATCCACCTTGGGAAGCTGGAATCCATCTGGGGAAATGTGTTGGGGAAATGTTTGGATAAATCTAAATAGACAATGTAATTGGATAGGAGAATAGGATATATAGCACTTCGATATCAATATGTAGCAATATTATATATATATACATATGTAATTATATATATATATAGTAATATATGAATCTGTAAATGTTACAGATCATATTTGTGATCAAACCCCACTACCAACAATCATCTTATCTATACCCAGATGATAGTGGTACGATCCAGTATCTGTAATTATTTGGAAACGTCATCTGTGATAGTAGTTCCCAAATTATAAGTGAATTGCGCCCGCAGAAGCCTACGTCTATGTACCCTCCGGTCATCAAAGATGGCAATGGAAAATCCCCATTTATAGGTGAGTTTCCAATAAAAAACCTCCACGTATAGGGTATTTCACAGCCAGCCATGTTTGATTACCTGGAGGACATCATTGCATCATATCCCATCTCCCCATCAGATCGCCACCGCCATACCCCATGGAGCCTGTCGTTGCGAAACCAACCAGTCGCCCCATTCTTCCTCCAAAGCAACCTTAGAGAAGGGGCGCCACAGCTGAAACGGGAATTCTTTCCATGGCTTTTCACCAACAAAAAAAGGCAAAACCTTGCAGGTTTCACCAACATTCGAGCGGCAAAGTTGGAGGCAGTTTCGGACATGTGACCTAAATCGCGATTGGCTTGGAAAAAGTTAAGGCTTGAAACAAGCTGAAGATGATCCCATGGCAAAGTATCAAACCCCGGTAGTGAAAACGATTCGAGCCATAACACCCCCTTTCAAGCCAGGGCGGATCGGCAATTGCCCGCACCCTTGACATGTCATTCTACCGCCAATTTTCCAAGCGGAATCAGCTTGGGGATCTGGTTGATATCAGTTGATGATCCCCAAATTTAAGTTAATTAATTCACACTGGGAAAAAAACGGTCTTGGTGCAATGTATTGTTGGGACAAACCTATATATCATCATAATTCACCATATATCATCATATATCTATATATAACATATAGGTTTGTCTGAAGGGGAACCCCTAAATCCTCTGGTGAATCATCATTTTCCCGAATTATATACATAGCCATTTTATGGCCATACCCTATTTTCAGACAGACCTAGATGGCGTAAAGAGAGATTCCAAAAGCTTCACCCCATCCCCAGTGTCACATCCTCCATCTCCTGGGTGCCCCAACCACCAGGCCTGGCTGCGAATGCTTGGCCAGCTCGATCGCCTGGGGAAACCAGTCTGATGGTTTTTCAGTTGGGCGGTACTAACCTGCCCCAACCATCTATTGATGGGTTAGCCTGAGTGTATGTGTATTATATATATATACTGCGTATATCAATTATATTATACACATTTGTAAGCGTAATAAGTAATTCTTAGCTTTATATGTGGGTATACAACTATATATATTTCCACAAATATGAAACAAGCCAGTGAGACGCAACGGTATACCATGGTATACCTGCCCTAGTTAGATTCATGGCTTATGTTCACCACATGCGATTCCTGGGTCCCGCACCCCCAAGTTAAAATGAACCTGAATTCTTGTGGCATTTTGGTATACCATCTGGTAAATTGACATGGCTATTGAAAATGGCCATTGATAGTTGATTTACCTATCAAAAATGGTGAATTGCCATAGCTATGTAAACGTTTACCAGAGGGTAGTTGCCATTGTGCTTGTCAAACTGCAAGTTGATTGGCCTCAAACCTGAACTTTAATTCTAGTTCTATCATCTATTTGGGGGTTTCCTAAAATGGGGGTACCCAAAAATGGATGGTTTATAATGGAAAGTCCTATTAAAATGGATGATTTGGGGGTACCCCTATTTTAGGAATCAGAGGATTACGTATGAGTCTGTGAGTATTATGAGCATGTATCAGTACGTCTCATCTTTTGTCGCAGTAAACTTCCATGGAGAACATCATCCCCAAGAACTTCCAGCCTGTCGGTAGGCATGGCCACGACGGTAGGCGTCCATGGCGGGCTGAATGAGCCCCATGCGCTCGTACAAGGCACCCGCGCGGTCGTGCATGCCACTGGCCTGCGGTGAGTTTCCCGGAAACCTGGGGAATGCGAAAAGATGTGGAAAACCCATGGGAAACCCTTGGAAAATGATCTACAAATGGTGGGTTGAACCCACATCTATGATCATCTATGTCAGTTTTCTGGAGGGTAAATCTGAAGTGGTTCCAAGGCAGAAATTTATGTGAATGTCATCCATCTCGGTCGTCAACCGTACGCAATGTCTGGGTGTATGGGAGACTCTACACTGTAAACTTTCCAATTTTGCCCGGTGGCCAAACCATGCAGATCAGGATACGACATACCCAACCTCAAGTGTATAACTTAACCAACAAACATTGAGCCATAAACTGTGGGGACCCCAGGTGAAAATCTAGCAACAAACAAAGTTAGTTCACTAGGATTGATTCATCATCATATCAGTAAGCCTCCTGCAACTTGTGAATCTTACATCTGTCTGAACTATGGTAATTCACTACCTATCAAGGTCGTTTTGGGTCCTTCCCTTACTAAGCATCATTTGCAGTGACGTCCGAGATTGCATGCCTTGGTGAATTGCTGATCCCCTGCTATACGTTTGACTTATTGTGGGAGTTATGTGAGAAATGGGTAAATCCATCCAACACCAAAAACGCCAAAAACGCTAGAAATTCAGGTGTGTTGTTGTCATCCCATTATATGCCCACGAACATTCCATTATAACCCATTATATCCAGTCACAGATTATCTTATATCCCCCAGTGAAATCACCATCTTGTATGGCTATCCTCCATCCTCGCGACTCCTTTTTTCATGGCTCCAACTCCCTGAAATCTTCCAACCGCCCACGTCAGCTTCGTCCTGAAGCCCTGCCACAATCTTCTGTAATAGCTCCTGGCCAATTGTGATTGATAGTGTTTGATAGTGGCTCAACAATAGTTGAAGGCCGCATATGTCGATTTCTCTGAACATGGGGTTGCCATTCAAAAAAAGGCGATGTGGCAGGAAACACGATGATCAAGCAGGGCGGGGTTGGACGATTTTGGGGTGTACCCTCTTTTTGGTTTCAAACTTTTGCGAAACGCATGAACACCAGTTTGCATCATCATCCGAGGTAAGATGGATGATTGAAACATTCAACCAGCCACATTATAGGCACAAAAAGCTTTCAAGCTGCATTCATGATAGCTACAGTACTAATGTGTTCAGATGATTTCCCCATAAATAGATGAATGGCCAATGTAATCCTGGAGATACCCTGCACAAGCCTTGCATTTTCTCTCTGATTAAAATAAATAGATGTATATATCTATACATATTTATACTATAACTGTATTATTTATACTATATCATACTATTATATCATATAATATCATAGTATATTATACCCTGTATCCGTGTATCCCAATCTATAGCAAAAGATTAACCCCCATATTCACCCAAGATCAAGCCATGCCTGTGAGTAGTTGGCATTATGCCTCTGCACCACTGACGCAGCCTCCGCTTGCTGTTGGGGTTGAGCTTTTGGAGTTCCGTAAATTTTGGAACCTGCTCTTCCATTTAGAAACCCATCTCAACAACATGCCAAAAACAGATTGATGCCAGAAAACAAGCTAAAAAGAATCAACCTCCCCAAGAAATCATGGTTTGAGAGGTAATCTACACCTCTTTGGGACCATACAATGGGAGGCGTTTAATATTGAGGGGATGGGATCATTCCCCTTTTGAAAACCCGCGAGGTTCCTAGCCACATCCGCACGGGCCTTGGCCGCCATGCCACCACGAAGGTACAGCTCGATGGCCCTGTCGGTCCCAAGTGGTTAGAGACGCAACAGGGAGGACCAGGTTCTGCCATGGTCAAAATTCGTTGGAAGCATGGAGAATATCAAAAAAATGCTGATTTCATGTTGACAATGGTAAAGGTTCATGAGATTTGAATGAAGAAATCATGGGATACATGACCTACGATAAGCAGATATTTGGATTGGATTAAGTCAGTCCTTGGGGTATGGGAATACTCAATCCATGTTCATCAAAATTTAGATTAACCCATCATCTTTGGATTCCCATGTTTCAGATGACCAAGTTGCCATGGTTTGCTCCGCCAACTAGAGCATTCCATGTTGAACACGAATGGTCATCTGCGGGATGATCCCTTGCCAGGTTAGAATCCACGTTTGTCCGTTAAACAACTCGGTGGTTTCAAAAAACCATTGGGGTAACTCTCGAATGATCCAAAATTGTATGTCCCAATCTGTCTCAAATTCCACAGATCTCAACCCGCATCATTTCACCGGAATACGTACGGTTGATGTGGTGCATATGCAGAGGTATTGTAGAGATCTGGATCGCAAAAACCATGGTGACCTGTCCAACTTTCCCATGATTTAACTAAATCAGATTGCTCTCGAAAATAGCGGGTAAATGGACGTCCAAGCCGTTTCACACGGGTTTTCACCCAGCCCCAAGCCTTTTCCGCTGGCAGGAAGCATCTTACACCCAATCCACCAATGCCACAAAACTCGCGGGGTGAAACTTTCTACTGCAGAAAAATACGCGATGGAAATCAGTATGTTCATCATCCTACACGGTCAGGTATATATCATTCACCTTAATTTGCAGTCATCTTCCATATCCAGGGTAGTGAGTGGAAGTGATTGAAACCGAGGTGTCAAGTACTCGAATCAGGTGAAAAAGTCCAAATGTGGTTTTGTCATGCATTGTCAACATTGTACAGTACTGCAATTCTCCGCAATTGCTCGGTAGCAATATCAGTTCTTATCCTCTGGTAATTTAACATGGCTATTGAAAATGGCCCATTTATAGTGGATGTTTCCATCAAAAATGTTGATTTCCCATAGTTATGTTAGTTGATCAGTTCTTAATCATTCTTAGAAGTTGCGATCTATGGAGCACTTCACCAGCCGTGTCCAATCTCTGCCAGTTGCTGTCAGGCCCCACTCACTCGTTCAATTGCGGTGCCTGCCGGCCGCAGGCGGGGTTGATCGCAAAGTGATGGAATATGTAACAGATTCTACAGTATGTTGGATAGAAGCCGAGCAATAAAAAATGGAAAAAACTCTTGACAATATAGTAACGTATAGTAACCACCCTGAACCATAGTGATCGAACATATCATCAAGTATAGTCATGTTATCCCACAAGTTCAGGCATAATAGATCATCATAGCCACCAGCCATCACCATTAGTTTCCCCGAAAAAAATCAATTGTGAAACAAGCCACAGGGAATCACCAAGGTCCCAGGCACCACCCCCGGCGCCTGCTTGGGTATTGCGAAGCCGCGCTCGCCGTTGTTGGCGAAGATGCTGGGAGTTCTCCAGAGGTCTCTGCTCCTGGAAATGTAGCTGGAGAAGAACCTATGAATCACTGGGGATAAACAGTGTGTCCAGCTCACATGGTCTATGGCCTTTCCCAGCAAACCCAAAGTTTAGCCTTTGGAAGCCTGGGGTATCTCAATATGTCTGTTTTATACATAGAATTCTGTGTGTATATATATATAATATGTGAACTAACCGTCATGTTTGAACTACTACTTGGACGTTTCTTCTCACAAAGTTTGCTACAGTCCTACTTGGAGGATAATCCTGAGTAGTAACAAGTCACTGAATGGGGCTGCAATCCCAGCTGGAACGTGGTGAACGCAATAAAAACGCACTTCGTCCAGGTATAAACACCATTGGTGGTCAAACTATAGGTATGGTTTTTTCAGAAATATTCATATCCAAACCATTCTAGATCCAATCTTTGCCACTTTCATCATTCTGTAGGAGAATACCATCATACCCATCCTACACACCGCCATCCCAACGTCCCCGTCTCCTCTGTCGCAGCTTCGGCTGCATCAAGGTTTCCGTGAACTCCCAGGGGCGTGGCTCGCCCGCACGGCCGCGAGCCTTCGGCCGGGATCAATGTGGGGGGTTCCATAGTCATGGGAGTACCTCAATAGCTGGATGGTTTATTTCATGGAAAAATCCATTGAAAAAAATGGATGTTTTGAGGGTATACCCCCCATGTTATTTAAAAGAAACACATTGATGTATGATCAAAAACATTGAAAAATTGAAAAATCCCTGGATCTTGAATCATGGAATGCTCCATGAGCCCATGGTTTTTTCCCAAGATTCCGGGATTACCCAAGAGATTCAGGCTCCCAAGCCATGTAAACATCCCCTTTTCCCCAAGGCTTTCGGCTCGTGTCGATCATCGGGCCGCCCGACGCCCGTGGGCAACTTGCAATAGACCGCCAACCTTGGAAGCTGGAGGAAACGGAGGAGATCTTTGTCAACTACCATCACATGTTGAGCCTCTTCACCCGCTTCCAAGCATGTTTGGAAGTAGAAAACCTTGGGATTCCAAAACTCCAGAGGTGTATGTCCCAAATTTGGAGCGCACCCAAGGTGGGCGCTTCCGAAAATGTTGGCACCCCGTTGATTATCATCGCTTTCCCCATCAAAAAATGACCAACAATTTGGATGAAGACTTGGGTCCCTGACTTTTGTAAAGAAACCCCCAGAGGCTCGTACAATCCCCATTAACTAGTTCGATATAACTCTATAATATTATATAACATGATATAACATGATATAACATGATGTAACCTCCATAAACCCAACACTTCTTGAAGTTATAAACCAACTACTTCGCCAACGATTTGGGGTACCACCCTGGCAGATAGTTGCCCAGCACTCAGCCGGGCACATGCCACTGCCATATTCGCGGTTCCTGCGTGTGCTCAGTGAGTGTACGTCGTGGATGAGGGAAAAATTGCACCGTTTATATATACTTAAGAGTGTTAAATCCATCGAATCGAATCCCAAAACATCCCAAAACGATGAAAAAACATGAAAAACACCATGAAAAACCTGACGGTGTGGGATACAATATGATACAATCCATCCAGGAAAGGATACATTCTTGTTAACATCCAAAGGATCGCAACTTGTGAGGACTCAACTCGGGGTTCTTCCGACTAGGATGATCCTCATGTCGAGCATGTGAGAAGCTCCACACTCACAACGCTTTGTCAGAAAATGGCGCATACCCCAAACATGGCCATTTTCAAGGCAATATTGCAAGATTAACCCGTGGATTTCAGGTGTATAAGGTCGTTCCCCCCGTCAAGAAGTTGGTTTACAAACCTCACCAACTATTCAATAATGTTCAACATATTGGGGGTGTCCTACAATGGGGATACCCCCAAAATTGATGGTTTATAATGGAAAATCTTATTCAAATGGATGATCTCGGGGTACCCCCCATTTTTGGAAACCTCCAGATCTATACCATAAACCATAGAATTCACCTAGTTGTGTTCCCTGGGGGCCCCACCGTGTATCATCCCAGCATCCCCTCCTCAAGCCGTGTAGGATCGGCACGCCATTGGCGATGTCGTCATAGTCCTCGGGGTCGTCGAAGGGCGCGCAGAGCACCGGAGGCAACACACCTGGCCGTGGCAAAAGCCTTCAATCCGTTGAATCTGCTGTTGGGGATTTAGCCGACCTCCGAAGAATGGCTTCCTTAAGGGCTTATTAACCCACTAAGATGGAATATGAATGGGATATTACTGGAATCTTCATGATTAATTAACGAGAAAATTTAGAGTTCAAACCGACCTTTCTTGGTTTCATCCGATTTTGGGGGCTGTAAATGTCCCCATTCCTTCTGGGGATTTCACCAGGATGCAAAGGCAACCTTACAACGAATCATGGACATGGTATTGTCAGGAAATGAAGGATTTAACCAACAGTTATGGGGGTATTAAACCAACCAAGTCATGGGGAGATAATGATGTCTACAAAGAGATATGTCAAGAGATTTAATCAAAAAAATGATATGGTGGATTGATGATTGATAGGATATTTATGATATAGGGGAACGGGAAGATCTTCCAACCATGTGTATGAGGATATACTTGTGTATAGAATAGGGATTTATATATTATATTATAATATCATATACTAATTGTAAAAAGGGCGGTTCTCCCATTTTTATGGCCATAGAAGCAATATGACCATGAGATGGAATATGATGGGATAGAGTTCCAAAAAAATGAGACACCCCACATGAAATTGTTCTGTAACAACTTTTACAGGTTCTTACTATTACTGCAAACTCTGCTGCAACCAATTCCCAGATTGAAGCATTCACCCATTGTAAAAAGGGATGGATCCAACCAAGCAAAGTGTCCAATGTCCACAATCCAAAATGGGGATGTTAAGCTGCAAAAATGTGCAACATTGTGCAACAGTTTGCGAAAGTGGGCAAAGCCCAGCAAACTAATGGGGTCAAAGATGTTCATTGGCACCAACACTGCTTAGATGCGCATCCCAGTCAGTATCTGGTTCATACTTATGGTCTACGAGTCACTTATATTTCATGGCTGTCTCCGATCATAGGGTACCTCCAATTCTGATGCTTCGAAACAAGATTTTCCCTATCAAACTTGCCATAAAATTGCGGTACACCGGTACATCCATATATGGTATCCCAATACTAGGGTCATGAATCGCAATGACTCAAATGCAATACAGTTGTATCATGCCTATCTTTAGGTGAATGGCATTGTGGATTCATGTTGTTGTTCTCAGATCTATACCTCCAACCTTCGCGCGCAAAGCGCAAACCGCGCCTATCTCCCGTGGGTATTCGATGCAAACCAAGGCGTCGCGTTCGATGAGCTCCGACTTGGCGAGGGCCTAGGGCCATGGGGGGACCTTCAAAGCATTGACGTAGGAATCTAATGGTGATTCAACCGTTAAAAACGATGGTACAATGGGAATATGTACATAATATTATATATATATATAGACAATATAATGTACATATATTATATATAGCCATGTTTCCATGTTTTGGCCATCTTGGATCTTATTACTTGATGTGTTTTGCCCGGAAGGATCTTGATTGAGTCATGTACCTCTGGTAATCAAACATGGCCTGCAGGACAATTTTGATGATTTTCCCATATATGGATGCCGATTTAGTTTGCGTATTTTCCAGCTAGCTGTGTTTGATGACACCAGAGGGTATAGGGAAAAACTGAGACATCATGGCAGTTTGGGGGTACCTGATTTCCCCTTTCCCAGACAACCCCACATCTTGAGACTTCCCGTCACTTCGAGCCACTTTGAGGCTATGGACATTTCATGAGCTCTTTATCCACCCCAAAGCCCGTTGGTTTCTATCCCACTCCCATGGTAAATAAAAGATAATATCAAGAATTCCCATAGTTTTGGATTATGATACTCCCCACTATGTTGGGTAGTATGATCCCACATAATCAACAACCAACAGGGGTTTAGCAGCCATTGCTCAACCGACAGTGTCCTTGCCCCTGACACCAGAACTGGGAGCAGGACAGTGCAAAGCTGTCTATAGGAGATCTCGTTGAAGTTTGGAGAGCACATCTGGCAGCAGCCAGTCATAGCCATGGGGTCGTTGCCCTTAAATGTGTGCCTCCCATTCTACATACTTGTATGAGTCGTGTAAGATGTGGCGGTTTCCTGAAATGGGGGTACCCCCAAATGGATGGTTTATAATGGACAATCCTATTAAGATAGATGATTTGGGGGGTACCCCTATTTTAGGAAACCTCCATGTATATATACCAAGTTTGTGGAGAAGATTCGGGAAAAACAGCCACATAATTCCGAACATGTTCTCCTTTAATTTCCGAGCCTCGGATTGACAGGCATGAAAGCAGCTCACGGCCATGTCTGGAGTCTCCAAAAAGTAGGACCAAATATGTTGACTTCAGTTCGACAGCTATCCTGGAGACATGACCAACATACCTTTAATTTATGCTGGTTGGCTGATAGGGATGCCTCCAATGGATTGTCATATTCCCCAATATATATATATATATGTATATATATATATATGTATATTTATATATGTAAATATAGTGATTAGAACAATCCCCAAACCAATCATCAACCACCCGGGGTTTTGCAGCCACTGCTCATTTGGAGTCACCTCATCACAAGCAAATCACCAGCAAATCACCTCCAAAATCGCCACGGTCCCGTCGTCCCGGCTCCCCACCACGAGGTTGAAGCTGCGATTCACCAGGCCATACTTCTCAGGATCCTTTCAGATTCAATGGCTCTCCCAGTATCCCACCAAAAATCCACTGGTTGATCATTTTCCCCATTGCAAAACATGCAATTTTGGGGATACAAACACGGTGGTTTTCCATTTCAAACTGTTGGTCATTACCACAGCCCCCCACCGTCCTGAAGGAATTCCAGCACGTCCGCCTGACAGCGAGCGCTGTCACAGCAACTTGGAAGCGTTGGCGGCTGAAAAAAGGGTACTGGGAGAAACCCAATGCCATAGTCACCATCCCCAAGTCAGCACCATAGATGGGTGTTATAAACGATCCACAAATGGTACGCTTATTGCTATCATTACTATTATGATCATCATTACTATTATCATTATTATTATCATTATTATTGTTGTTGTTATTATTATATATATGCTATTATTGGGTTTCCCACATTAATAGGATGATGAAACCACTAAAAAAACATCCCCGATTTTGCCAGACATGAGATGACATGAGTTGCATTTCGACTCTCGATCATACCCAAATTGGAGGCTTACAGAAATGGCTCCACCACATTACTAAATTGCTGCGGGGTAAATCCAAATGAAACTACAAATGGGGATGGTTTGAATAGAATCCATTTCTGGATCCCCAATACTGCCATGAATGGGTGGTATACACTAAAAAACCCTCCAAAGCGGTGGAGGTTTAGTCTTGGGTTTACCATATGTTCAGACGAACTCATTATACAAATGGTGTGTTCATCTGAAATATGAATGTACGTCAATTGTTCGGTATTATTGGGTTTACCCATTTTCACTTTTTGGTATTACCGCATACCCTCAAAAAGATAAGCATGGTCTTCTATTACCAGTACCCTCTGGTAAACTAACATAGCTATTGAAAATGGCCATTTATAGTGGATTTTCCCATTAAAAATGGTGATTTTCCATAGCTATGTTAGTTTACCACTGTATATAACACACTTATATCCCCATTCAGTCCTCTGATTTCCAGACACCATGAGTTATCGTAGTTTTCAACGAATTCAGTAGTATAAGTCCCAACAAATCATGCATTCCCAGTTATATCCCCATGAAATCCTAGAAATCCTCAAATCATTCCCCATCAAATCCCAGTTAGATCCCAAATAAATATAGAAATGATTAGAAATGTGTAATACCCATCAGAAATGTTGATACCCTCTGATATCCCATTGATAATGGGATATGTCCTTAATATTCCCACTACATTCCCATGATGCCTCAATTTTTTTCCCATGTATATTTCCATGACATCCCAGTGATATCACCAATCCTCCAAAGCCGCTAAATCATCCCCACTATAGAGGGCTATCATGACCAGTAGAGGTTTCCTAAAATGGTGGTACCCCCAAATCATCTATCTTAATAGGATTTTCCATTATTAACCATCCATTTGGGGGTACCATTTCAGGAAACCTCCAGGTGGTTAGTTGAATCATCCCACCATACATCCCAGTTCTATCACCATTATATCACCATTAAATCATCCCCATCAAATCCCAGTAAATCCCTAGTTGTTGATGGATAAAATCCCATGTATATATGTATATATATATATACATTCCCATTAAATCCTCTAAATCATCCCCACTTCAACCCCCCCATGACTCCCACGGCGGCGCCTGAATGGCTCCCACCGGCTGCCGCGAGACCTGCGCGCGGTGCAGCTCGATCTGCACCTGGGCTCGTGGACCTGGTCCGATCGCTGCGGGCTTCCAGCGCGGCACGAAGGTCGGGGCAAATCGCATGGGAAGCCGGGAAAAATGGTGAGTTCAATGGTGATTTCATGGTGATTTAGTGGCTACTCAATGGGATTTAAGGGATGATTTCAAGCCGGATTTCATAGTGATTTCATCGGATTGCATGGTCATTTCATGGGAGTTAACCAACAAAAAGAGTAAGTTCAGCAGGAAAAATTGTGATTTACTGGGATTCTAAGGGGGATTTAACCAATGAAACCGAATTTACTCACCAATTCAAGAATGTATGTCCAACTTCGCAAAAACCAAGAGATATTGGGATGGTATTGTTATTCTAAACTTTCTAAACAAATAAAATGGTTCTTGAAGGAATCATGGGCCATTGTAGTGACAAAAATTGCAATGCGAATCGTGAGCAATTGGAATAGGATGTTGTAAGCAGCACAATTGGACCTTTTCTCGCACATCTATACTAGATCCTAGCTGCTGACTGGACACTCCCAGGTCAGTCAAACACCGGGCATGGAGTTAGAGTCGTGGCACGCTCAACCAGTGACCACCAATGCACGAAGTCAAGGGACAAATTACATGAAACAATGGTGCTTTCCCATCAAACAGGCGTCCAATTTCCTTTCAACCAATTCTTGTAAAAACTGTTCGGACCATATTTTCGTAGATTCTCCATTGGGCTGTTGGATCAGCGCTGTGTATTACTACAGGAAGGCCCACCCCAGTTGTAAGATGATATAAGTAAGTTTATAAGCCCATCTAACTATAGTTATGCCTGCGATAAACCAGACTTAGCCCAGTTATAAAGCCACTTGGTTATCATAAATCAGCTCCAAATCCCACCAAATTCTATCAACTTCCCATTTCTTTCGCTTAAAGCCACCGTTTTTCCCTATGGTTTTGGAGACCGTGCCTCCAACCATCATCAGCGGAGCCACCTCGGCCTGAACTGACGCTTTTTGTTGAATGGTTAATCAATCTAATCTGGAAATGGAGAAGATGGTTGGTAAAAATATCACGTATACCCTCTGGTAAACTAACATAGCTATGGAAAATCACCATGTTTAATAGGTAATTAAATCAACTATAAATCACCATGTTCAATAGATATTTGTTAGATTACCAGAGGGTAATGGGAATTTATCAGCCATAGTTGGGATATTGTTGATTGGTTATGATATTTGATGGAATATCAATGGAATACGAGTGGGAAATTCATGGTACATTGATGGAGAATTTGTGGGAAAATCGGAAAATCATAGGATTCAATCACATAGTTGTGCCATAATACTGACATACGTGCCAGGGTCAAGTTACATGGGATGAATTGATATGGTCATCCATCCAATAATTAACATCAGAACATGGGTGTACATATATCAGATGGCCATCCCCGAAGGACATCGGAAAACAGTCCATGTAACTTGACCATGGCACAGGACTGGTTCTAGATCTTGTTGATGATTCGAAAATGGCTGTCGCTTAAATGTTGTTGTCATGGGATTGTGAATTGACCCATGAACTGGGCACCCCAAACTAAAACAGCCGGTATAGTAGAACAAATGATCATGTATATTCCAATGGTGGCATCGGGATATAAAACGCAAACCTTGGGGATGTCGCTAGAAAGTCCTGATCCGCAAATGCGTGCTTGCTTCATCGTGGGATATTGACAACCCAGCAAACCTAGAAACATAGTCCCGTCCATTCAGACCGTAAACCCCACCGCTCTTTATATCCCAAGGTCTGTCGCTTGGTGTGTTAGTGTGTGTCAAAATATTTTCATATATATTCTATTGATAATATCCCCATGACACTCTCATGATATTCCCTATAATATAGAACCATGGTGAATCTTGCTGAATTCACCTATTTTCGGCATAGTCTCCCCAGCCCCTTCAAAAATCATCCCACTTAGTATCTTGTTAATAACCTTGGTGATCGTGCCCTGGGCTTAGTGGGTCATAACCCCACTTCAAAAGCACTTCTGATTCATGGGACGATCCTCCAATTACCCTCTGCTTATTTAACATACCAGTAGCTATGGAAAATGGCTAATTCTGGATGATTTTCCCATTAAGACCTCCATTTATAGGGGATTTCCAATTGCCACGTTTGATTACCAGAGGGTAACCTCCAGCCCACCTGCAGGCGCTCGTTGATGGTTCCCTTGGCCGCTTCCTCGTGTTCCATAAAGCCGGAGAGCCAGCTATTGGCGATGCAGCAGTCCACGCCTCGTCGTTGCGCCGCGGGAAGGACGACACCAACATTTTGGGGGACGGGGTACAATCAAAATGTGTAGGTCTTTACCATCCAAATGTTGGGATGAAGACCCATCCAAAATTGAGAAATGACCGTAAAATACTTTTTGGTGGTGTCATCAAACGAATCAAAAAAAAATGGATTCTACCATTTATTCCTATATAGGGTCTTACCACAAAAATATAGAAGGAGAACCATCGAAAGTTGGAATTTCACCACCAAACCACAGGGGAAAGATTGCACTTCCACTGAAGATTTCTAATGTGGGTATATTATATTGCGATACTTATAGAGGGGTATGTCCCAACTTTTGAAATCACCAATGTTATTAAACCCATTAAGAATCAAAGTGGTTTGGGGGATGCACTCCGAAATGACCATCATCTGGGCATGTCCTTTCGTTTGCATTGGGTCACTGCCAAAAGTTTACCAAGTCTATCCAAGAATTTCCGTTGGGTCACGCGACCGATTGGTGGCTTCAACATATCCAAAAATGTGGAACCCACGTTGGGATCATCATCTCAAATACTGCAGTTGTTTTTTGATCTGCGAGACCAATGCGTAATTTTTTACCCCCCAAGCAACTACCCCCCAGAAAAAATCCATAACACCACTAGGACCACGGGATAGTGCTCAGCAGCTTAAAATACTCACCAACTCACCAAATGCTTCCCCCATCAAGCCCTCCACCGGACACAAGGCCGTTGAGAGCCACACATTCTTTGGAGGTGTCCACCTCGGGTGAAGTCATTGGGGTCGAGAATCTTGACCCATACCTAGGTGATCCTAGGTGATCCTATTCACAAACTTTGCATCTTTACATACCCTTGGAACTCAAAGGGTCACTCTTTCTTAGTCTTGAAGGTTTAACTCTGGGGGTTCGCATTCCAATTGTTTGCAGTGAAATGATCTCCATCCAGCTAGACAGGCTCATTGTATATAGTTTCATTTGATTTGCATGGAGGGTGCAACAAACACTAGAAGGCCTGAGCCACCCTGAAAACATGAGAGTCTCAGGAATTACGACCGAAGGCTCAAAACATGAGAGTCTCAGGAATTACGACCGAAGGCTATGTCAAAGGCCATGGTTTCCTGCTCACTTTCTTTTTCGTCAACGCAGTGATTGAGGCTTAATGATGGCTTTCCCACCATATCTGGACGATATCGGATTGTTTTTCCAGAAAAGAACACACATCATTTGTCAAGTATGAATGTATATATATATATATATATATGTGTGTATGTCATGTCACACTCATATTTTTTGATTGGCAAAACCCCGTCAAATGATATGAATGATGTTTTTCTCATCTTTGAAGAACCATTTTTGTTGACTCAACCCTCCCATCCCTCTGTCTGAGGTTCCCAGACATAGATGCACTCTGAGGCACCGCGGCTCAGGGCTTCGATGCCCAAAGAACCGGTGCCTGCGGTGAATGAGCCCCTTCTGAATCCATGAAGTCAATGGATTGGTTTAACGGAAAATCTACAGGAAACCATGGTTTTTACATGTTTTTACCATGAAATATAGGGATTTCCTGTTTTTTTTCCTTCAAACCAATCCAATGATTCATATCTGTCAGTCTAGAAATAGGCTATACACCCAATTATAGTCCACAAGAATATGATAGACTAATAATGGGATGTATAATAACCAGCCAACAGTATGATATTCATACCCTCTGGTAAACTATCAGGCTTCTCTGGTATAAGATGGCTCATTTGGTTCGATGATCTACTGATGAAAATAGTGATTTTCCATATGTATATTAGTTTACTGGAAGGTACTCTCCACTAATATGCCATGAAAATATTCCATCATCCCATGAACAAGCCATTATCCCAATTTTTGCGGGTTGTTGGTGACTAATAAGACCTAAGCGGCGGTTCTTGGTGGTTCATAAGCCCTTAAGAAGCCCTGATGATGGGGGGTCACCTGTGGCCGTATACTGCAACTTGTCACTGATCACCCCCGATTTCATAGCCAATCAACCATCAACCAAGCAGCATTCCTTGATTATGTCCCCGTTGTTGCTGGTTATTTCTAACCAACTTGATGCTTTTTTATTCCAGCGAAATCGACTCATCAACCAGCTATCATCTCCCCAAATGTGTTTGATGTTTAAAAGGTGTTAAGTTCGCCCTCGTCCCATCATGATCCCCCCAGTCCCGGGAAACGCCTGCGAAGAGATCCAGGACACGCACACTGCGGTCTTCGAAGAGTTGCATGGAGGTCACCTTTTTTGCTGCCGGAATCGTGAAAAATGCTGATTGAATTGGGGGTTTCCTAAAATAGGGGTACCCAAAAATGGATGGTTTATAATGGAAAATCCTATTAAAATGGATGATTTGGGGGTACTCCTATTTTAGGACACCTCCAATTGGATTCTAGCTATGATTTCACCAAACAAAATTCTGATTTAAGCAACCAATATTAGGAGAATTGGATGAGATGTAGAGTTGAATGATGATAGCTAAGGTTGTTGGGTTCAGTACACTGTTTGGTTTGTCATAATATATCGAACTGGGGGCATCACTTTGTCCGGACAAACTTTATCAAGAATCATGGGGGTCAGATCCAATCCGCAGTGATTTTTTAAAAACGAACACCTGGCTATCCCATTGGCATCTCATACAAAAAATCCGCCAAGCCCTTGCAGCGAATATAGAAATACACACAACCAGCATTACAATGTTTAGTTTATATTCATGAATTAATGAACAGCAATAAACCTTGTACTCAGAACTCAAATACCCTCTGGTAAACTGACATTTTGCTACGGAAAATCACCATTGTTAATGGGAAAATCCACTATTTCTATGGCCATGGCTTCAATAGCTAACTCTTAGTCATTACCAGAGGGTCAAGTCTATCCAATAGCCTCTGGTAAACTCACATTTTCGGTTCAAGTCTATCCAATAATCATTGGCTTGGGTTAAGGGAAAATTTACAGGAAACCCCTATATTGCATAGGAAAATCAATGGTTTCCTGCAAAATTTCCCTTAACCCAAGCCAATGAAATAAGCCAACATTCCATCATCGTTTCCTATCGATTCACAGCTGCGGCCTGGTTGAAGAGCGCCTCTCGCACCCGTTCCATGGTGGGGCGGACCGTGATCTTGGCCGCGGCAACAGCAAGCGGCTGTTGAAGTGGATTGAAATCTCTAGTTGGGGGTGCTATAATAGAAATATGATTAAATATGAATGATGGAAAAATATGGAAAAATCATGAAACATCTTGAGTTTCTATTCGTTCGTAGCATTCATCAATGCTTTTTTTTGGGATTTTTCCAGAGATCTAGGCTCCACTTCAACAAGCCATAGGGCCTGCTGACCATCGTCAAAAAAGCATCGAATTGATAAAAATATCGAAATATAATCGATAAATAATGGTTGGTTGATAAGTGTTGAAATGTCTTTGGATCTCAACTGAAGGATGATGAATAGTTGAATATTAATCCATGACCATATCCAACTTGATTAACCATAGTCACTTTGGGTATGGGTCAAGTCGATCCCCACCAAGCATTTTTTATGCATATTGCAATATCAAACTTCAATGGGATGGTACTATGAATCTGTGGCCCTTAGTGTCCTCAACAAAATTTGCATCACTTCGGTTGGAAAATTCGCAGATTCTTCAAGACCTGATGACGGTTGAATCCCATGTTTGGCTGGCTATCATGTTCTCCACAGCACCAAAAAATAAGACATGGCTGTGTCTGAACATAGGATCCACACCGATTTTCTATACATTTAGATCAATTCAAATCAATCTATATATATATATATATCAATATATATTGGTCTAAATCAAGCTATATCATTTTGATTCACGGTAGAAAAGGTGAAAAAAATAACATGGCGAACCACTGAACTCTCTCGGTTTCCCGACTCCAGCGGGCTGCTCCAAGCGCCTTCTTTTCGCCTGGTTCTGAAGAGAACGGTTGTAGCAGGCAAGCCAGAGAGAAATGGGTATAGGTCAAAATTAAGTATCCCAATAATTGGATGGTCAATACTAAACATAGACTAAAATCTGTGGTCCCATAGGGCTTAATTTTGACTCATCCCCAAATGTTGTTGTCCTGAATTACCTTTCATTGGAGTGGTCTAAGGGGCAGTTTGAACGAAATCCTCATATTGTGGTGGAAAAAAAAAAACATGGTTCCCGGTTGAGATTCGTTTCCTTCCACCAATCCATTGAACGTATCAACTTTGGGGGTTAGAGATATGATCTGAGGGATTTTGTCATTCCTTTGGGAATCATAAACCGATATATTATATAATCTATCATCTACAAGCACTAACGCGAGCATCAATCCTCAGGCAGCCAATGCTACCAGTACAAATGGAACTGTGGCGTGGTCACTAAGAATGGACATGCATTTATCCTGATTTGATAACTAGAAGCATGTGTATCAGTCTGCAAGTCGCCGTCGTCATCATCATCATCATCAGCCTCATCAGCATCGTGACCATCATGATCATCATATTTTTCTTCATCATCATCATCAACAACAACATCATCATCCTCGTCCGCATCATCTTAGTCGTCACAACCATCGTCGTCATCATCATAATCATCACGTTGGAGAGGAATCACCGCTTCGTTGGAAATGTCATGTCAGTCAGCTCAACGGATGCGTCCCTGAAATAAACCACCTGGATGTTACCTCTCGTTTTTTCCCAACCAAACCCAGGGTCAAACACCCAAAACAGCACTGGGGAGAACTCCATCTGAGCTCCCAAGCGATGCCAGTGCTCACCCGGAGCCGTGAAGGGAAGTCCCAATTCTTATGCGCCAGAGGTGGGCCTTGCTTCAATCTCCATTGCACCTGGAAGGCTGGGATCGGTGGACGAGAATATCTGTGGCAAACCCATGGGGTGTTAAATGGTGTTATCCTTCAACGCAATCATGCCCGAGTGGGAAGATTATGTTTTGCCGGTCTCGTAGACCAGGGTTTTTTCATCATCATCATCATCATCATCATCATCATCCTCATCATCATCCTCATCATCATCGTCATCATCGTCATCATCATTGACCCATGTTTCCCGAATAGAATGGTTGCGGCCACCTGTCAGCACCGGAGGTTGGTCATGTTTTGGGCATATTCATTTTCATGGGGACAACCACAATTGATGGCCATTTAGATCGATCAACCACCAATTTTTTTCCGTGTTTTTTCCAAATTTCGGACAAAACCTAATGTATTTGCCAAAACGGAATTCTTTCTGGGGGGATGAATCCACCATTGCAGGGGTCGAGCAGGCCCCAGCTGAGATTTTGCAAAACAAAACTATACTGACTGTTATGGATCCATTTCAAAAAAGAATTGGAGGCTGAGAAACCCCAAAAAAGAGTGATCAGGCTGAAAATAAATGAAAATAACACAAATTAACTACACGTTGCAGGTGCAGGGGTCCCTTTTTTGGACCTTAAAACTCACACAGCTTCACAACGCAACTTCTTGGTGGTTCCAAGCCACACGACCACATGTAAGTGGATTGGATCGTCATCCCATCTGAATGGTGGAGAAACATCCCAATGTCCACCTAAAAATGTTCCGCAAATTACTTTGCTTCGAGTGATCCCCACCATGGCATTTCAAAGCATCTATTTTGACATTCTATCCTATCTGAAATTCTATCGCATTCTATCTGACATATGTTCTGGCATTCTATCTGACATATATTCTGACATTCTTGCTGACATTGTATCTGGCATTCTGTCTGGCATTCTATCGGACATTCTATCTGGCATATGTTCTGGCATTCTATCTGAAAATTTATCTGAAATTCTATCTGGCATCTATCTGACATATGTTCTGGCATTCTATCTGGCATATCTTCTGGCATTCTATCTGGCATTCTATCTGGCATTCTTTCTGGCATTCTTTCTGGCATTCTATCTGGCATTCTATCTGGCATTCTGACATTCTATCTGGCATTCTATCTGACATTCTATCTGGCATTGAGGCCCGGCAGTGCCCACTGCGATCTGGAGCTCACATTGGGGTCGGGCAGTGCCCACTGACAGCGAGTGCTCGAGCGCAGTGGGCACTGCCGGACCTCAACTGCGAGCCCAAGATCCCAGTGGGCACTGCCGGACTCCAATGCATTGAACAGTCTTCTGGAGGTCGTTTGAATCTCTAACCCTTTTTTCATGAATAGATTTGGTACTGGGTCTGTTAAGTCACCGGCTTGGCATAGGTCAGGCTTGGCAACAGTCATGCACCGATGAATTTCTTGGATGTAAGGCAATTTGATCATGTGAGACCTTTTTGCTGCTCCCAACGTGCATGACGATGCTGATGTCGGCACAGCACAACGCACAAGTGTGAGCATGTCCCATCTTGATCTACGCACTTCATCCCAAACTTGAAGAGACCGTTGACTGTTGAAATTTGACCAAGGACCCCATGGACCGCAACAAGGACTGACCCATATGTGACCGGCAAGCTCGGTGCAAGCTGTCATGAGACATGTCCAAAGAATGTCTGCTATATGATCATCCCAGCAATCCTATGCTCCCGTCATAGCACTGATCTGTGCATGTATGTGTATATTTATACACATTTGTACTTACATTTGCATGTACGTTATATACCGAAAACTTCCAAAGGAGGTTGAATAAACGTCCGTTCCAGCGCACCTCTTTCATGATGCTGAGCTCGGAGACCAAAGCATGTCGATTGTCCACCACATCGCGCTTCCGCACACATTTCAGGGCATACCTGCCAGGCTACAGCCATCCACATGATGATATGTCACATGTAAGTAGTTACAAACAAGTACACTAATTGCTCAGTCGCATGTAACTAGACTCACGCACACTAATTAATGATCACATCGACTTATGGTGATGACGATGAGGACAACAAGGATGATAATGATGATGACTTTTGATGACTGATAAAGGCTGGTGATGACTAATGCCTGCCTTATCCCAGTCTTCTTCACTCGAACCATCTTCACGGTCCCAAAGGTTCCCTGGCCGATCTTGCCCATGTGCCTGGCGAAAGCATTTCATGAAATCAATTTCAGAATTCGGGATCTCCATTGTCAGCTTCCTGTTTCACTGAGACACCAACTCCAAGTCTGAGAAGGTCAAATTCCACGGCTCCGTGTCCTGGAATCGGTATGCTGAAGCAGCGGAATCCCATGTCCAAACAAACAACACATGAAACTTGTTCGTGGCAAATCACATGATCATCTAAAATAGGGCGTCTTGACCCCTATGTCTGACATGCCACACCATGACACCCAATGGCTTTAGGCCAAGCACTTGGATGCGGGGTCCAGCACCACCAGTGGCGACGATGAGGCACTGGTGGATGCGCAGGAAGTCCTGCAAATGGACAAGTTGCACGGCTTGGATCCCAACCCCGCAACTTCGTAGCTGAAAGGTTGGTCTACAAGTGGGCCCATGGCTCCAAACAGAACTAGAAGACTTCATGGCAGCTGGATATTCCAGTATCAACATTGCAGGCGAATCACGTCAATGGATATATTAAAGTTATGACGTTCAAAACTAGCCTGAGGCCCAAATACAGCAAGAAATCAATTTTTATGTTTTGTAAAAAAATGTATGAATTCATTTATGATTTGGGGTATGGGGAGTAAAGCTCCTGGGAAATTCATTTATGAAATACGACTATCCTATGAATATCTTTTAGACTAGTTTCTGAGTGTCTGATGATATGTCTTATGATTTTTTAATGATTTTCATCTGCACACCTACCAAAACCTGGCATAATTGGTGAAATTCAATCATTTTGCTGGTTGGAACCTTGGAATCCTTGAAAAAATGATGAAAACCACTGGTTCTGAGGCATTTTGCAGCATTTAGTGGCTGGGAACTTGCCCTTATCTTAGAACCCAGATGAAAGTAAAAAACATTAAAAAAATCAAAAAATAATCAAAAAATAATCACAAATTTTATTTTTTTAATGATTTGTTTATGCTTTTTTATGATTTGCATCTGCTTTCCTACCGAAGCCTTCAAAAATTGGTGAAATTCAATCATTTTGCTGGTTGGAACCTTGGAATCCTTGAAAAAATTGATGAAAACCACTGGCTTTGATGCATTTTGCAGCATTTGGTGGCTTGGAACCTGCCCAAATCTTAGAACCCAGATGAAAATCAAAAAAACATTGGATAAAACAAAAATTATCATAAAATAATCATAAATGTTGCATTAATTTTTTATGATTTTTAACTGATTTTTTTAATGATTTTTTTGTGATTTTCATCTGCTTTCCTACCAAAACCTTCCAAAATTGGTGAAAATCAATCATTTTGCTGGTTGGAACCTTGGAATCCTTGAAAAAATGATGAAAACCACTGGTTTTGAGGCATTTTGCAGCATTTGGTGGCTAGGAACCTGCCCAAATCTTAGAACCCAGATGAAAATCATAAAACAAATCAAAAAAACATAAATGTCAAATTCTCCACTACCACCAGCATATCCAAAACATCATAAATTGATCAATAAAAATATCATGTAAGACACCATTTAAAAAAAGACTTTGAAAACATAGCTCTGTCGCTGCTCTGAATGTCATAATATTAAAGCAAACATCTGCAGGACATCTCAAATTGGACTGCCAAAGGAAACCCTGCCTCGGCGTGTCGAACACATCGCCTACCTCCGTGTTGAAACGAGGTGAAACTCACTGACATCAAATTGCTAGGGAAATGAAACTAATAATAACCTACTCACAACAAATAAGAATCTACCATTGAAATTTTTGCTGATATCAAATTTCTGTCTCCAACTCAACAAGTCAAGTTTGGCATGGCTCACCATGGCCGCACATTCACGTGTCTGCAGGAGTTTGCCTTTCAAGTTGTAGCAAGATATGAAATGCTGAATGAGCCGTGAGGCCTTGTGCTGTGGCACGTCGGAATGGAGCTTCTCCTGTCCACCCAGCACATCAGAATCAGAAGAAAAACTCAAACCCTACCGGAAAACTGGCAACAGGTGCAAACAGTACAATGAGGGGATCGCGGTCTGACTCGGCAAATGAATGGGCCAAGTCGGAAACTAATTCTTTACGTCGATCAAGCAAACGAAATCCCTGTAAAATGTCCAAACGAAATCCACTGGATGCTCTGGATTGGTGGGCTTGACATTTGACCCCATCTTCTCGGTGATACATCACCCTGACATGCCACAGCTTCAAAAGGCGTCACATGACATTGCAGGTCTACCTAAACTTGAAAACACCAAAAAAACTTGGTGATGGTCATTCGGTTAATGACATGTTGGATTTGCAGCTGAAACCCTGTGCGAGAGTGCCCTGCTCCAAAATCACTCTGGCAGCACTGCGCGCCTCTTGCTGCCTTGGGGATGTCTCCTAGGTGCCGGCTGCACAATTTCAAGAAGAAAAACCAGTCCAAAAGCACAAACGGTAGCTTCGGTCACGTCACTCATGTCATTCATTTCATTCATGTCATTCATGTCATTCATTTCATTCCTTCATTTCCTTTTGTTACATCGTGAATTCCAAGTCATCCACACCGGAAAACAGCAAACATCCATTTTCCGTTGCTTTGCAGATATTTGTACAATATTGATCATCTACTGAATGATTTGTGTCATCTGCAGGTTTTTTCAAACTTGCATTTCATGGAGTGAAAATGGCAGCAATGATCTTTGTTGAATCTGAGGCGTTCACTGCAAAAAAAGCAACATCATTTTGGCCATGCAGATGTCCAAGAGCTCCTGTAGCAGCAAAAACACGAGGCGGGCACAGAGCCAGATTTGGAAAGTCATAGAAATTCTACCAGAATGAAACTGCCAGCACTGCGCGCCTCTAGTTGTCTTGGGAATGTCTCCTGGCTGCCGTCTGCGCAATTTCAAGAGAAACCAGTCCAAAAGCACAGTGGCAGCTTCGGTCACGTCACTCATGTCATTCATTTCATTCATGTCATTCATTTCATTCCTTCCTTCGTTTCATTTTGATAAATTGTGCATTAAAAGGTGGTCAGTATGACATCTCCAAACCATCCCATCCTGCAAGCTGGAAGTGCTAGCCAACTGCAGTCTTCGAGAAGGTGAGTCCGGCACCTTGGACGCAACTGTTAGATGAAGTCCAGCAGTGCCCACTGCGATCTGTGGCTGGCAGATGAAGTCCGGCAGTGCCCACTGGGATCTGGAGCTGGCGAGGAAGCTGGCGGGGAAGCTGGCGAGGAGAAGAAGGAGGAGGAAGGCAGCTTTGTTAAAATCTAGCAACCCTCTCCTGGCAGGTGCAGAAAAACTGGTGCGTTCCCAAGCAAAGATCAGTAGGTATTTATATGTATTGTTGCTTAAAAGACAAAAGAAGAGGCGATTCTCCCATGAAAACACCGTGCTTTTCCCTGCTTTTTGCAGGTGCCACACCTTCTGCTTGGAGCGTTTGGAGCGGCCATGCACATGAGCTGGACCTCGGTTTCGCTTGCGAATGCGTCAATTGGGGAGCATCATGTCAGGGTCAGAGATGGGGAATAATATGGAAATTAATTCATGGAAATTCACGGCAATATCATTGATTCTTGGGATGTATAAACAACTTGATGTGAGATTTGGTCGTCTCTGAAAATGGGGTATATCCAAAAAAAGCCATTTTGAATCAGGAAAATCGGGAATAATCAGTGGAAATCGGGGTACCGCATTTTCAGACGAACCCCCTTTGAAACCACCAGCAATGGAAAATGCCCCCAATTGATGGACTACTGTCCTCACATTCTTGAACCAGTTCAACTCTCGAATTTGAGTAGAACTCATCTCATAGTGACATTTCTCCAATCCAATGATTTCTTGTCTAATGTTGGTAAAACAATAATAAACCACCCATTTGGGAATGGTATATACCACCTATCTATGGTGATTTGGGGGATGGTTTATTATTGTTTTACCAACATTAGTCTCGACCCACAGCCGCAATTCTGAGTCAACAACATCCTTTCCTGGCCTTCGTCCTCATCCCCTGTCCCCCATTTCGTCCCTAGCCCACCCCACCGCTGGGCCACGTCACCTCCTCTGACACTGTTGGTGGGCCGGGACCTCTGCGAGATGGGGACATGGGGATAGCTCATCCCTGCATCCTGGCAGTCAAAACCCTGGTACCCTACAGGTACCCTAAGATAGCTGGTGAATGGATGCTTATTCCCCCCAAGGGTGACAATAGGTGTTGACCCATCCCCAATCCACATAGGATCTTCTATATGGTCATTAGCCACTTTCTAGCTCGGATGCGCCCCCTAGTAGTATCCATGGTGAACATCCTACACCATTTTTGGTGATGTTGGGTATAGATCCACAAGAAGATGGTTTCAAGTTCGAAGTTCTTCAGTTGTCGCTGGGAAGAATCTCAGCCATGAACTTTTCAAGCTCTGAGGCCTTGCTATGTGGATCATCCAATGGCCATAAGATTCCAGAACCAAAAACAGCAGCTATTCAAATTACAAAAGGGTTATTTAACATAGCCATGGAAAATTCCCTATAAATGGAGGTTTTAATGGGAAAATCACCCAAAATTAGCCATTTTCCAGAGGGTATATATTGTTACTCACACCAACCAACAATTTCATGTGCAGAACAGAACCACATCCAACCAGAGTGTGGAGCCTTCCGCGGTATCAGGCTCTCGGTCAGACTGGGGGTACCCCCCAAACAGAAAGGATGGTGTCATTCAAAGAATGGGTAAAATCTCTTCTTGCCATAGCTTCAGAGATTTGATTAGACACTTCTCCTCACGGAGAAAACATGAAAGCGATTGATTTCCAATGCATTGATTTTCGCAGAGAAAACGGGAAAAAAAACGAGGAAAACACCACCGACACCCCCCAGATTTCGAGGCGGTGGCCTGTGGATGTTCAAATAGTGATTGGGCACATCCACATTCACCAGCTCCTCTGATGAGGGCGATAATACGTCCAGCCTGCATCGATGGACCAATGGGTGGAACCAAAAAAATAGAGGGATTTTATTGGATTAATCGTGGAGTTGTGAAATTTGTAGCTAAGTTGGTTCAGTTCAGCAGGTTGACTATGGTGTATTGTAGAGATATTATTGGACTAGTTAGTGGGTTTATGAACCAACTTATAGCTGGGGTCAACCACCTTGTAGGGCGAAGGGTATCAAAATTGTAAGCCCTGAAAGCCAAATAACTCATTGGAAACTCACCAGAAAGGAATGATGATGCACAATTTATCCAGGGTGAAATGAATCATTAGGATTCTCTGGGCAGATTCAAACTTGACTTTCTCTCGGAATCCAGACTCAACTCTGGCAGTTTTGAGGAGATGTGTCAGTTTTGGGAGACCAGTGTCTGAAATCTTCAGCTGGTCTTCACACCGCTAGGATCTTACTATGATAGGATCTTTGCAAAGCCCGAACTTGCCAAAGGGGTCAGTATAGTTTTGAGATGTTTTGAGCTATTCCCAGTATGCTCCAGGTTCTAGATACAAATTGAAATCAATTGCACCCTCAATTTTTGGCCCCATCAATTTCACCGCTAATCATGTTTAGTGTGAAATCTATGTTTAAAGTGAAATCTGAATGATTCAACTTGAGGTGGTTCAATTCATGTCCATTCCTGGACTATGTATGGACTGCTATGCTCCTTCACTTTGTCCCGTGGACTCAACGGGCTCCCCAACTGTGACGCGTCCGTCGATGTGGACCTGAACCGTAGCAAGCTGGTGGAAGAGAAAGTCAATTGGGAGTGAATGTGTGCTGGTTGGTTTGAGCCTATAGTTCTATGATTGTTGGGCAAATTCCTTGTCTGTGCACGTTTGTTGACCGTATTGTATGTGGTGTGTGACCATATACATATATACATGTATATTGTACATATCCGTGTTTGTTCATTGAAGATAAAAGGGTGTTGCTGGGTTAGTTCGGTCGTATATTTCCATGTTCACTTTTATATTTCAAGGTTCGTCGGTTGAATACCCACATTTTTCCTGCTCATTATCCCATCTTGGTTGTTGTTGGTCTGACTCTCCTAAGTGCAGAAGAAAAAAGACGATGTCATTTCGTTTGTGGATAATATAAGATATATTTACATATAATAACTACCTATATATTCTCATTATATCTCCATGATCAGAAAACAAATTGGACCTGCCCCCCGTTGGATTCTAAGTATCCTAGATCCACTGGGTTCCCCAGCAAGGAACTCTTCCTTGGGCTTCGGCTACTTTGGCTCCCACCTGGCATCATGATTTAGTCATTCAGGTTGTGGACACCCCCCCTTAGGTAGGTAGGTTCATTCACAATTCGGCTAACTAACGTTTACCCTCAAAGTCAAATGATTCGTTTTACATACGATTAGAAGTGATAATACATAGTTAACATCAATTAACTCGGGGTTAACATGAATCATTGGGATTTACTGGGTTATGGTGTATATGTGATCGATCTATAGTTTGATGATATTTGATGCGTGAAAATATCACCAAAGGAAGATTTGTTTTCAACCTCCGTAGGCGGCACCTGCACTTTCGAAGTAATCTTCTTCTACCTCCTGATCCTGCAGGGGTCACTCAGTGGAGAAACGCTGAAAGCTGCATGGGCATGCATGGGCTGCGTCACCGTACTATAGAGCAATTACTTTCTTCGAGTGATCCCCACCATGAGACTTTATTTGGCATATAGCCATAAAGTATGATACAGATTTTGACATTCTTTCTGGCAAAACTTTCTGGCAGTGAAGAGGAGGAGAGGACAACTCTGATGAAATCTAGAGACCTCCGGTCTCTAGATTTCATCAGAGTTGTCCTCTCCTCCTCTTCCTCTTGGCATTCTATCNTGAAATCTAGAGACCTCCGGTCTCTAGATTTCATCAGAGTTGTCCTCTCCTCCTCTTCCTCTTGGCATTCTATCTGACATTCTCTCTGACATATGCTCTGACATTCTATCTGACATTCTATCTGGCATCTAGTCTGGCATTCTATCTGGCATTCTTTCTGACATTCGTTCTGGCATTCTATCTGGCATTCTATCTGGCATTCTTTCTGAAAATCTTTCTGGCATTCTTTCTGGCATTCTTTCTGGCATTCTATCTGGCATTCTATCTGGCATTCTATCTGGCATATCTTCTGGCATTCTATCTGGCATTCTTTCTGGCATTCTTTCTGGCATTCTATCAGGCATTCTATCTGGCATTCTTTCTGGCATTCTATCTGGCATTCTTTCTGAAAATCTTTCTNGCATTCTATCAGGCATTCTATCTGGCATTCTTTCTGGCATTCTATCTGGCATTCTTTCTGAAAATCTTTCTGGCATTCCTTCTGGCATTCTATCTGACATTCTTTCTGGCATTCTCTCTGGCATTCTATCTGGCATTCTTTCTGGCATTCTTTCTGGCATTCTTTCTGGCATTCTTTCTGGCATTCTATCAGGCATTCTATCTGGCATTCTTTCTGGCATTCTATCTGGCATTCTTTCTGAAAATCTTTCTNGCATTCTATCAGGCATTCTATCTGGCATTCTTTCTGGCATTCTATCTGGCATTCTTTCTGAAAATCTTTCTGGCATTCCTTCTGGCATTCTATCTGACAGTCTATCTGACATTCTATCTGGCATATCTTCTGGCATTCTATCTGGCATTCTATCTGGCATTCTTTCTGGCATTCTTTCTGGCATTCTATCTGGCATTCTATCTGACATTCTTTCTGGCATTCTTTCTTCTTTCTGGCATTCTATCTGACATTCTATCTGGCATTCTATCTGACATTCTTTCTGGCATTCTTTCTGGCAGTCCCGGTTCAAGTCCGGCAGTGCCCACTGGGATCTGGGGCTCGCGGTTGAAGTCCGGCAGTGCCCACTGCGATCTGGCAGCCCCGGTTCAAGTCGGGCAGTGCCCACTGGGATCTGGGGCTCGCTGTTCAAGTCCGGCAGTGCCCACTGCGATCTGGGGCTCGCGGTTCAAGTCCGGCAGTGCCCACTGCAATTTGGAGCTCGCGGTTGAAGCCCGGCAGTGCCCACTGGGATATGGCAGTCACGGTTGAAGTCCGGCAGTGCCCACTGGGATCTGGCACTCGCGGTTGAGGTCCGGCAATGCCCACTGCGATCTGGAGCTGGCGAGGAGGCGGAGGCGGAGGCGGAGGCGGCGGAGGCGGGCGATGGACTGTGATAAAATCTAGTGACCCTCACCTGGCAGGTGGGGAACAAAAGACCCAGTGGCAAGTGAGAGTATAGTGTATATAGACGTGTTTAGACTTCTCTAGTCTTTGTGTCTGACTGGCATTCCAACTGGGCTGATGCCAAATCCTGATGGTTTTTCTACTCAAATCCCAAATGTGTTGAGTCATATCAAATCCCCCGTTGTTTTCCTTCTCATATCCCCAGTTCCGGTGGTTGAATCATGGTAAATCCCCAAGTTTCAGCTGTTGAAATCGCCATCTTTGCGGCAGCATTCGCCCCCCTTAGCAGCTTCGCGTGTCCTCGGACTCCTTGGCACCCAAGACCACCCGTGGCGCACGGGGCCGGACGGGGCGCCGTCCTTCGCGCCGCCTGGCGAGGGTCATGATGTGCCACTTACGTGAAGTCATAGAAAGATAAAGCCAGAACAATAACAATAGTACAGTTGTAGCGAAAATCATAGGAAACAACACATTGGATGATCATGATAGTGGTTGTAATAACTGTACTAACTATAACCAGAGTGAACAAGTGTGATAATAGTTCATCCATCATCATCATCATCATCATCATCATCATCATCATCATCATCATCACAGCCTCCTTGCGAACGCAGCCATGGCACCCAACGCTACAGCGACCTAGGTCAGGTGGTGCGGAGGGAGGTCACACACTTCGGCAGTGGTTTCTAAGGGAAAACCATTTATTAGGGGAACTATTGGGATGAATAATCAAAAGATACTGGGATGAATAGTGAATATTGGGATGAATAAGAATAGATGTCTAATATAGACCCACTCAATATGGGAATTCTCGTTGTTGTTGCTGCTGCTGCTGCTGTTGTTGTTGTTGCTGTTGATCCTCATGTTCAACCTCCAAAAGCATGGCAATATGTAGAGGCTCCTCCTTTAAAACACCCAACATGAGCCACCCGACACCAGCCGCCGGAGCAACGGCGCCATGGATGGGCCGAGGGCCTTGGCCGATGAAAATCCAACTGAGCATGGCTGGGAAATTCCAGCCTTTGATGGTTGGGTGAGTGAGGATCCAGATACCCTCTGGTAAACTAACATAACTATGGAAAATCACCATGCTATTCATGGGAAAATCCACTATGGCCATTTTCAATAGCTATGTTAGATTACCAGAGGGTATCTATTTTATCAAACCATATTGGCCATGTCAACTTCTATCACCAGGTGATAACTCACCATGGCCCATCAATGGTCAATCGACAAAGTGACTTTTGTATAGCTGTTTTGGTTATCCGGGATTGCTAGAGAATCTCTGGTGATCAATCTCGAAGGTTCAGCAAATGGCCCCAACAAACTATTATCATTTGGCAAATGTGATTTTACTTGAACTGAAGCTTCACCTCTATCCTGACGGAACGGGACTTGCTAAAATAGATCATTTGGGGTATACACCTGTCTTGACGTATCACCCATACAGCCGTGCCTTGAAATCAAGAACAACTAGGAGATAGTCATTGGAGAATAGCATCCCAGGTAGGAATGGAAGATAAACAACACCAATCAACAACATGTAAAACCATCAGTTGGGAACCACCCCACCAGCAGCACACAGCTTCCAAGCCGCCACTGCTCACCGCCACATGCCCGGTGCGCGAAGTTTCGCGCAGTGGCGCCACATCGCCGATGCGGGACAAGGAGACGAAAGCCGCCATTGGTTCGAGCCGAAAAGCTCGGCGGTTGGAAGAAATTGTGGTAAGCCACCCATGGATACCATTGGTGTTGAGCCAAGGATCCAAGACATGTCAAAGTCAACCTGTCAATTGTGGGGGGAAAATGACTGATAGTTGAAAGCATGTGTAGAAAAATGTCATGAATACGAGCGGTGAATCTATCGATGTCTATATATAGATAGTAGTAGTTGAACCAAAAAGCCACTTCCAACTGATCCCCCCTGTCTTTATCTCCCTTGCTAATTTGAATTGTATGAACACACTCCCGAACCTAAAACAATAGAAAACCACAAGCCATATCAACATCACCTCTTCAAAGCCAACCACCAAAAATCTGCCATGTTGGTTTCTCCAAGAAGAAGGGTACCCCATTCCATCCACTAGTCAATTTTCCACAATTTTCCCTATCTATAGAATGGCAATTTCCGAATAGACCCCTATTTTCTATCAATTTTCTATCATTTTCCACCCATATAAACCATATTTTCCAGACAACCCCGTACCCCTAGCCACGAGCCATGGTGCAGGGCCGGCCTCACGTAGTCGCCCTCGATCTCTTGTAGTTCCCCAGCCTTCTCCTGCGTGGAGTGGGACAAATGGGGATGAACGGACCATCCAAACATATTACATATCTATAACATATATATATATATATGTTATACAGTATATAAAACTGAACATATTGTAAGTATATCTAATATCTAACATATCTATATATATAACTATATCTAATATCTATATCTAATATATCTAATATATCTATTGTTATATGTTATATATGTATATTGTAAGTATATCTGACATATCTCTATAATACATATATATATATATACTGTAGTGCATTGAATGAACAAAAAACTAAACAGCAAAATTGCTGGTGCTGATCTTCGTCCCTAGAAAGATGGTCAGGTCTTGATAGTATTTACCCATCCCCATATGAGGCGTTCTGGATTGATCATGGCAGAATAAATGGGAGAATTTCTGACATTTCTTACATCAACTTGAAGCCAGCCACAGGGATACAGTAGTACACCTCAAGTCCAAAGAAGAACAAAATCACCTGGCCTTCCTTAAAAAATGAGATCTTCACAGAGTTTTGTTCCAAAATGGTGGATTCCCCTAACTTCAGTCACTCTTCAAACGATGCCCTTAATAAACTGGCATAACCTGGCTCCAGATTCAACCGCCGGGAGATGAATCCCAGAACTCCCTCCCTCTCTCGTTATATCATGTTATATCTCAGGATGCTTTCGTTTGATTTTTCCAACCCAAACAAAATTGAAAAAAACGTACGACCTTGTTGCACGTGTTTTTTTCAGAAACCAGGTGGCATGTTCCGTCCAAACAAAACATCGGTGAGCTGTCCTCCTGCTGAGTGGATAGCAGCCACTGCAGGTAGAAGTTCTTGAGATGCATCACCTGGGTAGTCCAATATGGTCAAGCTGTGAAGCTACAAAAAAATGAACCAAAAGCACTCATCGACCAAACTCGCCATGTATGATATGTGTATATCATCACAAAATGGGTGATGTTCCATGGCCAAGATAGATTACAAGAGGGTATGTAATAGACAAGTGGGAGTACTTATTCCCGAGCCCTGTTGGAAAACATGTCGAAATTGGATTTGTTTGCCATACTGGAAGACCCCGGTGTGGAATGAATTTCAAATTTCGATCTGCATGTATATTCTAAAATGGTCACATTCCGTAATAATATGTACTGTAACCCCAACATTCCTAAGCCCTAGATTCCAATCATTTGGAAAAAAAATGTTTTTGGTTGCTATGCATCCTAATCACCTGCTTGTGATCTCACATCCAATCTCTTTTTCATTGTTTAATATTCAGGAAGCCAACAGTGAAATCTAACATCGGCAGTTGTAGATCAGTTGAATTCGAAAAGCATGGAGTTTCCGCATCCATGCTAGTATACAGTATACCTCATGGTAATTTCCCCCGTTTCTCCTTGTTTCTCTAGGTGAACCCGGACTCGGACCTCTCCATTCGTCTGGAAACAACTCGATATGTTTCAGATCGGGGTCTGATAACCATCACATCTAAGATCCCCGTTTGGGTTTTCCAACATTTGGGTATCCTACATATATCTAAATATCCAATGAATTTCCGAAAAAATATTGGGTTTGTCTGAAAATAAGGTGCAAAAATAAATTGATGATTATCATCATTTTTGCTATGAAAATCGCCATTTGGGGGTATTCCCCGTTTTCAGACACACCCATTGTTGAACAAGTGGTTCATGTCCAGCAAACATCCCTAAATTGTCACCTTCTTCATGATTTCCAGGTTGCGGGTCAAAATCTTGCCGTGACGTGGGTCATCCCCCTATTAACTGACTTGCGTCAATATCATAAATCACTAATACTGTAAATTCAATCTTTTCTGGCTTAAATCACAACTTATGTCACTAAAACACAACTGCGGTTCAATTCCCATGTTTTTCTTGGAGAAGTGTGGTTTCAATCCCATCTAAATCACCATGTTTATCTATGTTTAATTGTTTAAATCTGCTCAAAAATCCATCGAGAAAAAAAAAAAGGTATGGTTCAATCGCATCTAAATCCCCATGTCTATTGTTCAAATCTGGTGAAAAATCCATCGAACCCCCCCCCCCGCACCTTGGGATGATTCTTGCGTTCCGCCAGGCGAATGGACTCGTCGTACTTGTGCAGCTCCTGTCACGCAGAATGGATGGAGACCATGGGGAGAGTCATGAGATTTTTGCATGGAGACATGGTGATTAAAACGACAAAAATGGTGAGTTAACCAACAAAAATGAATCGTATAATAATGATCATGAGATCTTTGCATTTGGAAATGGTGATTTAACCAACAAAAATGGTGACTTAACTATAGTTAACCAACAAAAACGAATGGTATAATTGGAATATGAGTGGGAATATTGATGGGAATATTGATGGGAATATTGGTGGGAATGTAATGGGAATACACCAGCATATAATAATGATGTCAATAGGTCCGATAATGATATCCATGGCAGTATCTATGTTTCCCGCATCACATGTGCCTGATTACCAAATGGTAAGAGGACTTGGGAATTGGGAACATTTGAAGTTGCTGAACTTGGGACCGAAGCAAGTTCTGTGTCATGTTTTATTTGTACAACTTTATTTGTAGGTAGGCGGCCAAATTGCGAAAATCTTCAAGCAACAATGTGTGTAAATCATGGAAAAAAACACTGGGGATTTAACCATGGACCACCAAATGGGGCATCCACGGCATCCACCATTTGTTCGCTCCTGTTGCCAGAGCACTGCTCGGGTTGTTTCATGTGCAGGTGGCATACACCCAGCAGTTGGGCAGTTTCAAGCCACCATGGTGATTCATCATCTCAAAAGTACAGACACATGTTTTTTTTCCAGAAACCCATAGAAACATGTAAGTAATAAAAGTGCCCTTTTCCAATAAGTTTCAAGCCACGTTACATGGTGAACCCATCAATTGGTACTGTACTTATTGGCCACAAGCCATCACTAGTTGTTGCTTCACCCCAGTAAGTAGGTTGGTTCACCCCAAGTACAGCAGGACAAACCCTACTTGTATACAACTGGGGTTCTAACCCCCAAGGCATCCTTTCCCAAAAAGTAGAACACAAAAATCCATTCAAACAAACATGATTAGTTTTTGAACTAGATAATCTTCATTGGTACCAAACAAAAAAATCCTTTCATAATAACTGGCCTTATCCATCCTTATCCACCAATCAATGGCTTGGTGAAGTCCCGAAAATCTACAACGGAAACCACGGGCTGTGGTTTCCAAATACCCAACACAAATACTTCAGAAGTGGCAAAAGAATCCACCAGGTAGCCTCCAGTAAACTAACATAACTATGGAAAATCACCATTTTTAATGGGAAAATCAACTATAAATGGCCTTTTTCAATAGCTATGTTAGTTTACCATAGGGTAGCCATCACGGCCACCACTTCCTTCGCCGCAGCTCCTGATACATCGCAAGGGCTTCGTCCAACTCGTTGTGGTCCAGCAGAATGGCCTGGGGCGCCCGGGCTGATGGTTGAAACATGCTGAAACCAGTGGAAAAATATACCAATTGGGAAACAAAATGACTCCCCCGACTGAAAATGAATAAAAATCATATGCCAACTGGAAGGATGCTGGTTGAAACGCAAATGGGGGATTCACATCATTGGATTTTCTTCTGTCAGCAATGGAATCAGGAATGGAAAGCGCAGGTGAGCTCACACCAGAACAGCTGGTACGCTGGTGAAGAACCGAAAGAGTGCCCTGCAAAGGAAGTTTGGGCCTATCTTGGCTCCCATAGCCATGAAGGGAGGTAAACGTAACATGGGGAATGACACACGGATTTCGGGCATCATGCTGTGCTTGAATAGATAGCCTAAAATGCCCCGTTGAAGAGTTATTTGCTAGCGGGATATGATGAGAGGTGTCCATCAAAATGGTTGAGATATGCCAAGATGATACCCGTCCACCAACAAGAAAACACCTGATCAGCGACAAAATCCTGGCAGCGAACTGGTTGTACAGGTATGTTGTTTTGCCAGTAGTGGAGTGTCAGGATTCTTTTTAGGTTCGTAGAAATCAAAAATTAACAATAAACAACTCGGTTTTTGACACTGCTAGATAGTTAAGTTGCTGCAAATAACTTCAGTTATACCCCCAATAATTAGGACTTGTGGTAGATACATCCAACTACATTTCACGAGGGTTACAACCAACCTATAACGATTTCACGGGGGGACCACGTCGCTTTCCCAGCGCCTCGGCGCGTTGGAACTGCTTGGCCAACATGGCCATCTTGGCCTCGCGAGTTGTGGTCTTTTTAGCATGGCCGTGTGGGATCATGGATGGTGTATACCATGATACTCTCTGGTAAACTAACATAGCTATTGAAAATGGCCATTTATAGTGGATTTCCCATTAAAATGGTGATTTTCCATAATTATGCTAGTTTACCAGAGGGTATGATGAATATGGTGGTGTGTATCACCAAAATACGATGAGAATTGATTCTTCTATGATGAGAAATAGCATGATATCTGATGGGTAGAAACATAGTAACCTCTGGCAATCTAACAGTTTGCGACCTGGAAAACCAACGTTTTGGGGTCATAGGAAAATTCCGTGACTGGCAAAGTCTCTGCAAAGCTATCCCTGGCTCCTCTGCTCCCGGCAATGACAAACTGATGATTTTGCGAGTCCATTGAAGGAAATCCCAGGAAAACTGAGAGCGATTGAATTCAAAATATTCCCCAACAATTTTCCCCAGATTTTCCCAGTTCCATGAGTCTAGAAAGTAGGATCTTAGCTGTCTCCATCCTTAATATTCCATTAATATCTCCATGAATATGCCATGCTAATTCCATTCATATTCCATGAATATTCCACTAATATCCAGTCAACCTATCACAACCTCGGCGCATCAAGCTGGCGCCAGGAAGCACCGCCGCACCTGCGCCATGTAGTAACTTGATCCATCACCGCCCACTTCTTCAGCATGATCTTGGATGAGGCGATTCACCTGCGGGGGTGAATGTGGCCGAGATGAAATTGAATAGTTGGATACATTGGATGTGTTGGATATACTGGATATATGATATATTGGACAATGCTGGATATATGATCTACTGTACTGGATACCTTGAATTCTGAAACTGGCACAGATTCTGGGAAATACATGTGTTTTGGAGAAAATGATGACAGAAACAAATCTGAATTGGGTCGTAGCCTAACCAGAAAACTGCTTCATTGCACGTCGATCCGACACCACATTTTCCACTGTTTAGCTGCCAGGGTAACCCAAAAAAACAACAATCGTCATGCCTTGTCGAAGCGTTTAAATGGTGTCACACGACATCCCAAAACTGTTCCAACACCTTTTCAACCTCGTTTTTGGACGTAGCAAATGTTGCAACCCATCATTTCTTATCTCTGCAAATATCTATGTTTCTCCAATGTCCGTCCGTGTTTATCCATCTCTTCATTTGCTCCATGTTTATTCCCATTCCCATCCATGTGCGCAAAATCTTGGGAGCGTTCTAAAACCCACCATGTGTTTGTACATGTTCTATCACTTCAAGCAGTTTAGCTATCTTTTATCCAAACCGGGTACCCTCTGGTAATTCAACATAGCTACGGATCATGGCCCATTTAGATATGATTCACCCAAAAAAAAAGGATATGGTGATTTTCCCATGTTGATCCATGGTGTCTTCGTCAAAGTTTGGAGCTTCCCAGGAGCCACCACCGAAGCAAACCAGGCCTTGTGCAAATATCGGCTCTTAGCCACGTCGCCCAGTACGGCATAGCAGCGCTCGGCCACCGGCAGATTGAAGTGCTCCTGGGGAGTCGAAACGTGGAGCGAGACTGAGATGGCTTGCTGGTCCCCAATGCTTGATGGGAAAACATGGGAAAGTAATTATGGGATTATTTTGTTGATGGGAAAATGTAGAAAAACATTGGAAAATATGGAAAAATACCCTTCAAATGGAGGTTTTGATGGGAATTTCCCCATCTTCACTCAGGTTTTCAATGGCAAAATTCCCGAACTAGCCATGGATAAACGAAATGGAGGAAGTTCCAGCAAGCCGTGTTTGACTACCAGAGGGAATTCCCAAAACTGAAGTACCAATAAACCAAAATGTTTACGCATGTTTAGGCGCCCAAAACGGCAAGATGAGATATATAAATATATATCGTGGCAAACTATAATTCAAGCTTGTTTGATTCGCCATAGTTGCATTGTGATCAATTGTAGTCACGGTTTTTATTGGGTGATCACTCAGGGATTGTTTTCGGCCATGGCAGCATCCACCCCGTCGCTCCATGGAGGCATCTGCCAGTGAGCGCCACATGGCCTCTGTCTCGGGCGTCAAAGGAAGTTCCTGGACTCCGTGGCTGCTGGTGGTCATAGGATTACCCTCGGGTTATTGAACAATTCGCCATGGAAGCCATGGCCCATAGAAATAGATGATAAAAAAGGTGATTTCCCTATTAAAGATGGTGATTTTCCATGGCTATGTTAAATAAGCAGAGGGTATGTTTATTAGTACTACTATTATCATTTTATTATTAGCATTATAGTTATTACTACGTTATTATTGTTATTGATATTTTTATTGTATCAGTATTACTTTATTATTGTTGCTATTAGTATTATGAGGTTTTCCTAAAATGGAGGATCTCCAAAACCAATCAAAACCATTACCCCCATTTTAGGAAACCCCCTTATCGATATCATTAGTATTATCAGTATTATAAGCTATAAGTACTATGTCTATCATCATCATGTATTGTTGTCATGTCATCATCATTGCTAGGAATACAACTGCTATTGTTAAAATTCTTACTACCAGTAGTACCATCATTTATCATCATCATTGTCGCTATCATTTTCTTAAGGGGCCTACTGCTTTTCTTGGTGTTGTTCTTGTTGCTCCTGTTGTGATCGTGATGACAATACCATCTGGTTATTTCATGTTATTTCACAGTTCGCCATGAAAAATTGTATCTAATTGTGGATGATTTTCCCAGCATTAAAACCTCCATTTCGTTCGGGGACTTTCCATGGCGAACTGTTAGTCATAACAATTTTGGATGATTTTCCCACCTAGAAACCTCCATTTATAGGGGATTTTCCATGGTTACGTTAGTCATAACCACAGGGTACCTGAACACCTCCACACCTCATCACCCTCCAGTCCTCCAGGAGGTCCACCGCCTTGGCGTATTGCCCTCGTTCCAGGCAACTGCCGAAGGAGATCAGACCCTCGTCCAACTCGTACTCCACCTGGAGGGCGCTCAGGGGAGGGCACGGGAAGGGGAGAGGGAAAAACTCGAAATCCATGGGTGAAATCTCAGGACTTCTCAGTAAATATCAGGACATATCGGTGGAGACGGGAAACAACTCCAGATCAAGATGTTGACGAAAAAAATTAGTGTGAGTTGAGTCCAAATACGTCTCCTCATCAACTGGGGGGTATCACGTAAATAACTCAGTGAACGAACGCTACATACTGACCAAATCCTAGACTGCTTGATTGATTGAACCACTCACGTAAAATGTCGGTCCAGTGGGGTATCATCCCATTTGAGGGGATGAGAAAACTTTTGAAACTGCTGACCAACGTCAATTTTATCTCTATGATTGTTGCTTAACACTGTTGGTTCTCTTCCACCTATCTTGGATCTTGGATACATAAAGTATAAGAAAATTTAACACCAGTTTTTGTCGTTTGTATCCTGGGACGGTGTCCAACCCATGATCCGCGAGGACCTCCAAACTTCATGGTTGAGCACAAACTGGATGGTTCGGTATATACCAATTGTCTGGTTAATGGATCTTGGTGGATCTGGAAGTTGCTCACCCATTCTTGAGGTACAGAGCATTTATTTGCCTAGAAGTTCAATTGTGTATTGAGTACAAACATACCCTGCCATACCCCCATGATGGTTTGCCCTACCCAAACGCCAAGTATGGTCGCAGTTCCCCCAAATCCGAAACGTCATTTCTGCAGTATCCCCAAGTATGTCAATAGATCTCATGATTTTTGCTAACCCCCAGTCGTGATTCTTCAACGAAAACGAATTCAATCGGCATCCCAGCGGCCATGTTCACGCCCTCGTCCACGATGACGCAGGTCCTTCCGTTGCTTCGTTCGATGTCTTCGATGTCGCCTTTGATCCTGGGCGAGGTGCGGCAGCTGGGCGAACGGAAGGGGGCCCTCCGGTGAATCGTGGAGAAACATGGGAAAATCGTGGGAAAATCATGGGAAAATCATGGGAAAATGTAGGAAAACGGAAAACATAGGAAAAACCATGAAACAAACACTATAAATGGAAGGTTTCATCCGAGAAATCATCGAACCACGTGGATCTACGTGGTGGATTGTCCAGGAAGCCACCTTTGATGACACCGGAGGGGAGGTGTATTTTTTTAACTAAAGCACCAGAATTTAGTCGGAAGAAGGAAATGTTGGTAGTTTACATTGAGTCAATAATAGTTAGGTATTAGGCTAGGCTGTATAGGTATTTCATTGATCAGAAAACATGTATAAAGAGATCTAAAAACTGTCTAAATCATCCTTGCAGAAAAAATCCTTGCGGAAAAAACAAAACTGAGGTGGTAGACCCACAAAACAGGTGGATTTGATGAACGAAAACCGGGATATGGCCAAATAACAAAATAACAAAATAGAGATGAAGGTACGAAATGGCACGAATATATCAAGTTGTAAATGCGCATGTTCTTGGGCAAACATGTACCACATGTTGTGAGTGTGATGAGTCTGCTGCTGAGCCCTGTAGCATTGCGTCGACCAAAGGAAAAGAACGGATCCTTACTTTGTATCATTTTGTATCGTTATCAGCTGCCAGACCATTGTGGCCAACAACTTCTGAAATAAGGCAGGCTCCTGAGAATGAATGATAGCCCAGTGTCTCAGAATTGGATGAAGCGAAAATCGACAGGAGATTCCGTTGGAAACAGTGGGAAAACCAAGGGTCTCCTGTAGATTTTCACCTCCATCAATCATTACCTCAACAAGAACAAAATAGACAATCGACCAATCTTGGTTCAGACCCCGGAAATTCGCCCCGATGACAGTACGCGCTTCTATATACCTCAGCCAATCCTGCCTTAAGATGGAAAACACCAAACATGATCAACAGAAATACGAAAACCCCTTGCAACTCGCCTGAAAGTGGGAAAGTCACCACTTCGATGTGAGCGGCGTCAAGAACCTATTGACAAGCCCCAAGTTATCATAGACCAACCATGTTTCGATTGTAGCACCTAATAACTATATCCACAGGTTTTGGTGACTTAAAGCCATACTTCATGGTTATCAACACCCAAGTTGTCATCAATCAATCATCAGTTATCAAGTATGTCCTCAGTTTGATGGTTAAATCTCAGTTTCTACTCTAGATGATTTAAAGCGTAGGTTGAATTTAAGCATCATTTACAGAGGGATCATTGTTATATAATCTTCTATACCTATGTACTCAACCATCCTGTTCCCAATGTAAGCGTTCTTCTTGCTCATCTTAGGTTCGCTTAACGGCCACCCTAGAGGATCCGACTTCCGATTTCTTCGCCCCAAACCGCACCAAGAATCTCGTGGAGGGTCACACGATCCGGGGCGTTGATGGAGTACCACACGCACAATTGGCCTAACAACGGCTGTCTTTTCTTCAGGCAGTCCAAATGCACCCAAAAAAAATGGAGCAAAATGCACATGAACCAAAAAAAAGAGGAACAACATACATATGAATTTATGTATATATATATATATGTGTGTATATTGTATACATATATTATATATACATATATTCTACATGTGTTCTACGTACATTCTACATATATTATACACATACTGTACATACTATGCCTATGTCATTGCAGACAATTGCACAGATTAAATATAGATGATCAGAAGGGTCTAGAGTCTCAGTGTGACAAGCTCCTTTTGCAGCCGGAAACCAGCTAAACGTTTCATCCTAAAGCCCCAGATATGACAAACATGATACGAGTAGGTGAAAGTCACCTATGTACGCTCATGGCGTCCTGTCCATAGAAACCAACTCTGACCAAAAGAATGCCTCTTGATTTGGATATGAAAGATGTCATCCATACTGTTCATGTTCGGGACACCCAGTGAAGGAACACGGCAATGGAAAAGGATGAAAAAGACCGGCGTTTCCCAAGCCTGAAACCGTCGCCATCCTTGGGCTGATCAACCCCTCACCGGCGCCTCGATTCTGGGCCACCACCACATCGCTGTCAGGCACCCACTGCACGTAGTTGCAGTAGTTCAACAGGGTCACCTGGCTGGTCACCGCTGATCTTTCTCGTGTCACCTCCTGAAATGGCATTATTGTTCCATGTGGCTGGGGGGGTTTAACCACCAAGAATGGTGGAAATATGTAGAAAAAATAAAAAGAACCCAGTACCACTATATGTTCAAACAAAATGGTTCCCGCTAATGGTTGCCTCACACATCGCAGCGCAAGCCTCTTTTGATTCGATATCCATTGGGGAACATGTCAAACTAACCACAGCTCGCACAACTGACAAAGACACTCCCACCCTGGAAGCTTTCAAGACTCGATGGCAAGGTCACCCGCTCCAGGCTTTGGTTGAAATCAAAGCCAAAGCTCAAGCTTTTGAGACTCGATGGCAAGGTCACCCGCTCCAGGCTTTGGTTGAAATGAAAGCCAAAGCTCAAGCTTTTGAGACTCGATGGTAAGGTCACCCGCTCCAGGCTTTGGTTGAACTGATTGCCAAAGCTCAAGCTTTGAAGACTCGATGGCAAGGTCACCCGCTCCAGGCTTTGGTTGAAATGATCGCCAAAGCTCAAGCTTTGAAGACTCGATGGCAAGGTCACCTGCTCCAGGCTTTGGTTGAACTGATTGCCAAAGCTCAAGCTTTGAAGACTCGATGGCAAGGTCACCTGCTCCAGGCTTTGGTTGAACCTATTGCCAAATGTCAAGCTCTGAAGACTCGATGGCAAGGTCACCCGCTCCAGGCTTTGGTTGAAATAGTAGCCAAAACTCAAGCTTTGAAGACTCGATGGCAAGGTCACCCGCTCCAGGCTTTGGTTGAACCGAAAGCCAAAACTCAAGCTTTGAAGGCTTGATGGCAAGGTCACCTGCTCCAGGCTTTGGTTGAACCAATGGCCAAAACTCAAGCTCTGAAGACTCAATGAAAAGGTCACCCTCTCTAGGCTTTGGTTGAACCGAAAGCTACACCTCAAGCTTTGAAGAGTTGATGGCAAGGCCACCCGCTCCAGGCTTTGGTTGAACCCACTGCCAAGACTCAAGTTTTGAAGAGTTGATGGCAAGGTCACCCGCTCCAAGTGTTGGTTGAAATAGTAGCCAAAACTCAAGGTTTGTAGACTTGATGGCAAGGTCACCCGCTCCAGGCTTTGGTTGAACTGATCGCCAAAGCTCAAGCTTTGAAGACTCGATGGCAAGGTCACCTGCTCCAGGCTTTGGTTGAACCTATTGCCACAACTCAAGCTTTTGAGACTCGATGGCAAGGTCACCCGATCCAGGCTTTGGTTGAAATTGGTTCCAAAACTCAAGCTTTGAAGACTCGATGGCAAGGTCACCCGCTCCAGGGGTTGCTTGAACTGACTGCCAAACCTCAAGCTTTGAAGACTCGATGGCAAGGTCACCCGCTCCAGGCTTTGGTTGAACTGATTGCCAAAGCTCAAGCTTTGAAGACTCGATGGCAAGGTCACCCGCTCCAGGCTTTGGTTGAAATCAAAGCCAAAGCTCAAGCTTTGAAGACTCGATNGGTCACCCGCTCCAGGCTTTGGTTGAAATCAAAGCCAAAGCTCAAGCTTTGAAGACTCGATGGCAAGGTCACCCGCTCCAGGCTTTGGTTGAAATAGTAGCCAAAACTCAAGCTTTGAAGACTCGATGGCAAGGCCACCCTTTCCAGGCGTTGATTGAACTGACTGCCAAAGCTCAAGCTTTGAAGACTCGATGGCAAGGTCACCTGCTCCAGGCTTTGGTTGAACCTATTGCCAAATGTCATACTTGTGAGGCTGCAGGGGAGATTGTGTAAATATTCTCCCTGCGTTGCTCCTTCAAGTTTTGTAACACCTTCTAGTGCAAACTCTCTCTCACAATTTGCGAGATCACAGGCATAACGCCATGCTGTGTACACATTAGTTGGTATGTAGGTGCAAGACAGCATTGCGGATCTTCCAACGATCCCTTGCTGCCCCAAGCTTTTATCCAGCGTCAGCATTGCATTCATGTGATGCACGACGAGCTTTGCGCCTTGCTTGCGTGGAAGCTTCTCTGACACCAATCTGCGCAGGTCAGACCCGAGCATGGAGCGACTGACGCTGAATGTCACTCCTTCTCCAGTCAAGCACAGAACTTCAAGCGCGACCTCATCAGTTTCATCTGCTGCACCTTTGTCAGTAGATGATGGATCTAGATAGCCATCTCGTGCACGTTTCGTACTTTTGTCAGTAGATGATGGATCCAGATAGCCATCTCGTGCACGTTTCATTCGTTGACAGAATGCACACTCACCACAGCGAGTGTAGCCAAAAGGTCTTCACAAAAGAAACAAGTACAACCCTGAAATCTAACATGGAACTCATACTTTGGGCCAGTTCCAGGCGACACAAAATCATTCTGACGGTGACGGCATGTTTGATGGGTTCATGAGGTTTCAGCCTGATAGGGTGGAATCCATTTCGGGCCTCCCTTAGTCATAGCAAATTGTGAAGGTTGGTGGTTGGCTACGTCCAAAACTGGGGAAATTCAAAGTCCACTGGTTCGCTGTAGATAGAAAGTATTTCCTTTTTATCAAATGTTTGGATAATTTTGGATATATATTGGGCAAATCCTCCACATTGCGATCCCCCACATTGCGAAGTGGGGAAGTTTGACTCAAATTCCGCACACTTGCCATCCTGACGGCACACTTGCCACCCTGACTTCAACCGCACCCGTTGCTGCTGTTCGATGTCGTAAAGGTACAGCTGCCTCCGCTTGTCCCGGAAGATCAAGCCTCAGGAGGGCTGGTGTTGACCTGATTAGTTTGGCCGGAAATTGAGAGGAACTTGAAAGAATTCTTCTGAATTTTGGTCATCATTTTGTTTTTTCTTTAAATTGTCCTAATGGATATGGAATGATTGAATGGACTTGCACTCAAGGTCGACATATTGGGGTTTCCTAAAATGGGGGTACCCAAAAATTGATGGTTTATAATGGAAAATCCTGTTAAAATGGATGATTTGGGGGTACCCCGTTTTTAGGAAACCTCCATATGGAGATGTCTTTAAATTGGGAACCCCAACACCATTGGTTCCGTTTTAAACCGACAAGCGTTGGATGATTTTAGGATCCCCCTGATTTGAGAAACCTCTATATACCATTCCATCAGAACTTCTTTGGCGTTTTCCTAAGGGGAAACATGAACAGATCGGGGTTTGGTTTATAAAGTAATGTTTTGGCTTTTCCTGACGAAACGGCCTGATTCTGCCAGTGTTGCTATTTTGTTCCTGGTGTTCTTTCAATTCTTAAAGTTGGCGATGAAACAACAAAGCAGTGCATTTAACTGGCTTCATGTTCAACCCCAAACCTAGGCTTTTTATCTTTGGTTTCTATTAATTTTAAGTCTTCCCCAAAGATATCAGATGTGCCAAGGTCCTATGATGCCAATTGACCATCTCCAATCCCGATGGGAAAGTTGGTAAGAGAGCAAATGCAAGAGGGGAATCTAAAAGAAAATGGGTTTACCAACTGGTAAAAGAAAAATAATACAAACAATCAAACTCGGAAAGAATGATGTTCACATTCAAACTCCGCAGAAAACAGCAAATAATGTGGCTGACATATATGTAAAAAAAGCGCATGGCAGGACAGTTGTAGGTGGGTGACCAAAATCAACCAAGCACCAAAGGTCAGAAGCCACCAATATCCGCAGGGATTGGGGACTTGTTGACCCTGGCATTTTTGACCATTGTCATTGTGGTTTAAAAAATCGTGGAATGTGCGAACAGTATAGAACAGTAGGAAAATGAGAAATAGGGGGACCACCGGGTGCTTCCTGGCGTTTCTTTTAGCTAGGGATCCAAGTGGGGGATGGTGGCTTTAGAAGATACAGTATGAGAAGCACCCATTTATGAAGCCCATAAATACAGCAACCAAATTAACCCCATAACCCGAAAATAGAGAATAAGCAGTCAGAACCTAGAAATTGCAGGGAAAATTGGGGACAACATCATCTATAACATCCTGACAAAACTGTGCGGCATCCTCGGATTGGTTTGACTAAAAAGTTGACAGAATTCCGTAGTCAATTCTTAACCCCAAACCATTTGTTTGCTAAGCAGTTGACTATCCTGATGAGTAAGTTCCCCGTTGCAACTGGCTCATTATCCGCGATCCGCGGTCGATCTTCTCATCCTCATCCTATTGCAATCACAACTGGGGTGACCGTCGCCCCCACTGGTGTTGTTCCATTTGTATCCACTGATGGGTCTGTCTCAAAATCCAATGATTTAGAACTCCATTTTCTTTACAAAGAGGACCCTCCCCCTGTTATAATTTGGAGTAGTTTCACCCATCCAACCGCAGAAATTTTCCACTGTGGCCTCTGGCAAAGGTGGCGATTGAAAATCCTATGGTTTGAATGGCCTTTGAACTTTGTTCATGGGAAAACCCATCTAGAAATGGGGGAATTCCGGAGCAAGATTTTTTTGGATTACCAGATCGCAGATCCAATGGTTACTCACTCAGGTTGCCCTCACTTTGGCTCGAACTTTCAGGGCCCCTCTTCGTATGGCTTTGTCTGAATATATTATAGGTTACCCAAAATCCACTGTGTCATTACGTTCCCTCCTGACATAGCCATCGTTGCAAACCATTTCAGATCCAAATTCCAAGCTGGTGGCATATATCCCACAAAAATAGCACCAGTATACCCTTTCGAAATTTACCATAGCCATTGGAAATGATCCGTTTAGTTCGATGATTTACCTTTCAAAAGTTATAATGTTCCGTAGGGAACTGTTGAATTACCACAGGGTAAATCCCATTAAGTATCCCCATTTTCACATGGCAATGGCAACCCTCCAAACAGGGGGTCTCCCTCAGCACAGACCCCACCGCAACCGCAAACGCCCAGATGCGGTTGGCACCGTTCGGGTTCAGCTCCTGGAGTCTTAACTGAGATATGTGGGTTTAATGGGGATAATATGGGGGATAATATGGGGATAATATGGATAACATGGGGATAATATGGGGATAATGTGGGGATAATATGGATATGTGTAAATAATAACAGATGTATTTCATGGCGATTATTGAAGGGGGGATTCAAGTAAATAATGTGGGTATGGGGATAGGAAAGTGGTGAACAACATATGGGGATAAAGCTATAACAATACTATTACGATACCGGTGTAGATCAAAAGATAAACCACTGCTGGTTTTGCTTAGTGGATATGTGGATATCCTAGGTGTATCTGCAACCCACCAAAATGGGGATATAACGGCATATCAAGTATCAAGGGAACAATCCTGGAAGATCAATGGAATAAGATATATGCCTGTGGATCAAAACTCTGAAACCAATTTTGTTCACACCAAAATAGCTTCAGATGTGTGGACGTTCAGAAACCCCAACATTATTTTCATAGCAGTTTTTGATCCATACCCATACATATGTATAATATATATAAATATATGTATATGCCAGATATGGTTGAATCATCTTGAGGTGAAACTGTAGAAGATGGAGAACTGAAGATGAAGATGAATATAGCCTCGGGGTGAACTCCAAATGATGACTAAAATCCTTTTTTTGATCTTTTTTGTGGCAACACGATTGGTACATACCTGTGGGTGTACAAGTATATTAGTTTATATCAAGGTTCCCACGATCGGTCAAAAAAAAAGTCTGTAACTAGGCAGCATAACGCCCCTCCATAATCTACTGTACCAATCCATATTTTGGGCACTGCTCACTTCTACTTGTTCACATCTCAACATGTGATCTCAACGTGCCTTGCTTAAGCGTTGACATGTCGAACCAAGTTTCAAAAAGTATGCGGGCAGCCTCAATCCAACCTCTACTGCTTTGTGCGCATGATTCCCATCTCGGATTGATTTGCTGGAAAAAATGAAGGTTTCCTAAAGTGGGGGTACCCCCAAATCATCCTTTTGTAGATCGGATTTTCCATGAAAGAAACCATCCATAAAAAACGGGCTACCCCCATTTCAGGAAAACCCTCCATATATACATCTATTATATCGGCGACCATCCTTTGTTGAATGCCTCGGCCTTGCCATCTCCAGTCACTCTGCCGGGCGCACCAGCCAATCGATCCGGGTGTCGTGGCTGATCGTGGCTAAGGTGGCATTTGACACCTGGAGCCAAGTCATGGCTTGGCTGGGTGATTTAACCATCAAAAAAACAGAGATTTACTATGGAAAATCATGGGATATCATGGGATATCATGGGATATGGTTCACCCTGACATGATTTTGAGATATTTTTAGGTGTGTCTGAAAATGGGCTGTCGCCCAAAATGGCTATGTTACACTGTTACACCTACGATAGTAAGAAGAGAAAGTGGAAGCATCCCCAATTCATTCTATAAATCTCGGGATTTCTGAAATGAATGATCCAGATAATGAAAAATCAGTGGCAATCCATGGCAACCCCACTTCCCCCAATTTTCAGGGGACCATCCCTAGGCTTTTCATCAGTGGGGGAGTGCAATTTAAGTAGCAAATTACGTCACTATTTAGGGGACCCACACCGAGTTTTAATCAACAAGTCACCTGTAATGCTTGGCCTACGAGGTCGTTAGAATTGACCAAGATCTGACGGGGTATACCCGCGACCCGAAAACATGGCCAAGCTTCGACCCTGCATAGATTGAACCATCCACACCACAATATTACCGTAAATTCCTTGTGATAATCATCCCAAGATAGTAGGTTTATTTCTGGGTGAATCCCACATTACCCCTAGGAAAAGACGACCCTCCAGTAAAATAACATAACTATGGAAAATCACCGTTGTTTGTAGCTAACTCATCTATTTCTATGGGCCATGGCTTCCAGTTCGCAAACTGTCAAATTACCAGAGGGTATCCCATTATATCCCATGAATGTGGGTAAAACAATGCCATAAACCACCCATGACTGGGCATGGTTTGAATCCCATCTATTGATGGTGAGACATTGGGGATGGTTTATTATTGTTTTACCAACATTATATTCCCGCTATATCATCCAGTTGGTTAACCCAACTTTCAGCTGATAGTTCACCTACATCCGGCCGTCTTCTGAGTGCGCCGGACCAGATCACAGACCCGGATGGTCATCAGGTCCAACAGATAAGCGATCACCTGCCGTGGCGTGGCCGGAGAGGAAAATTCTTGGGAAAAAACATGTGCTTTGATGGGATGACAACTTCAAAAAGTTGGATCTCAAACATCAGAAGTTGGAATTCAAGCAGCAAGAATTGGAGTTCAACCATCAACTGGAGCAACAAAAATTGGATGTCAACCAGCAAAAATCAATGTCAAGCATCAGAAACCGGACTTCAACTGCCAATTTTCGCTGGTTGATGGGATAGTTGGCTGCTTCGTAGAAACCGGAATGGGATGTTGACTGTTGACAAAAATATGGATTCCAACCAGCAATAAAAAGATGAATATTAAGAAAGAAGCGTGGAATTGTTGGCGACAAAAATGGGTTCATAATCCTTAGTTTGGAAGAGATCATTCTAGCTGGTGACAGGTTGACGGTTGAATACCCATCCCAAAAAAAAAGGAAGTCAATTGGGATCATCATCTCAGGATGTATGCACATGCATCATGATGCCACCTAAAAAATGTTTGAAACCCCAACCACTGTTGCATGATGAGTTGAGGTAGAAATTACTTTCTCGACCCAAACAAAGCACCAATATCTGACAATGTCCATCGATTGGCGCCCTTTTTTGAGCCGTACCCTCGCAAAATCCGGCAAACGTCTCAATTAAAAATGTCCATTCCACTCCACTCCCCTGAAAAAAAAACATGAAACCTCAAGAAATGGGTCCGTGGCATCCCCACAACAGGTAACCCCCTGGTAAATTTGACATGGCAAACTGAAGCTCACCAGCCTTCAATTCTCCCATCGCCGGAGCGTAGACGTCACCCTCTTCCGGGGTGTTGATGCGAACACCTTGGGCGCCACATGGGGTGGGGTGGGTGGGTCAGGATTGGGGTAGACTCATCTAGAGCCATGAATCCCAAAACTAAACAGTTTTACCGATACTGTCAAGCTCCACTATTGACTATTTTATGTGGTTTGTTTGTATATTTATCTATTTCTGGATGATATATGTGTTAGAATATGTTAGATATGTTTTTTTCTGTGCATGACTATGTAAGCCAACAAGATGTTCACGCCCCCGAAATCAACGCCGCCAGGCGCCCCAGCTAATGAGGTGCGGAGACATGAACTCCGTCCGCGCCTCAGAAACCAGCAGGTTTCTGGAGATGTCACCAACAAAAGTGAGGATTTATCTTCTGGTTATTTAACATAGCCATGGAAAATTGCAAATTTTGGATGATTTCCCAGCTAGAAACCTACATTTATAGGGAATTTTCCATGGCTATGTTAAATAACCAGAGGGTAGTTAAAATGATTTAATCAACAAGAAATAGGGATTTCAACAAGAGAAATGAGGTTTGAATGGGGTTTCACTGGGATTCAAATGCTGCGTTTGCTATAGAAACTTTGAATTTTGACGGAGTTTACTGACTTCAAACACACATCAATGATGTCCTCAGCTAGGACCATGCATGAAACTCCATCAAGACCTCGATGAAACTGGAGAGATATCAAAATGACACGCTAATGTCAAATTGAATGACCCCAGTGATCATCCAAGTTTGGTTTGTCATTTTACTTGCTAAAACCAAAAGTTTCGGGGATTCCAATTTTTTAAGAAATAGGCTGTCTGAGGGCTGGACGCAGGCTAAAAGCTCATTGCAGCCGTACTCCACGACGGACAACTCACCGGCCTGGAAAAATGTGGCTTATGACCGAAAAAGATAAACCATATAATCATATTATATAATATATATAAAATATATAATATATAATATGTATAATATATATATATAATATAATATATATATAATATATAATATATATATATATAATATATATGTATACATAACTGGGTTATTCTATAGTTATGAAACACTTGCTAACTGGGATGCACCCCCAAGTATCATTCCAATGAAAGCCAAAGCTGAGCAGTGTCAAAAATCAGGATTGGCAAACTCTCTGGTTGATTTCAGTCACGGAGTCCATTTCCGCCACAGTTTCTGACAAATCTTGGGTGGAACTGGAGATCAATCAGCTAGGAGTGACCACCAACTTCTGTTGAAAGTGTGCCGCAGAACGGCATCTTCGACCAAGATCAGCCCTGCAATGTCTGCTCACAAATGAGGCGTGAAGAATACCCCATTCGACCATCCCTTCGCACTGGTTGATTCATAGGTATCCCGGTATCCCCAAAATGACGGGTTACAATTGTCCGCAAGAAACCAGGTAGAATACTTGGTCGTTCACCGCAATTAGTATGTATGGCCTATTACGCCCATGCTATTTTTAATGGGTAATTCAACTATAAATTGCCATTTTCGATAGCTATGTTAGTTTGCCAGTGGGTAGCTCACACCAGCCCACCTTAAAGATCATGCAGACCGTAGGGTTGTCGAAGAAGAACTTTTCGTTGCCTCACCGTGGGGATGTCACCGCCCTAAAGCCATCATGGGCACTGGGCATCCCAGCTTTGTAAGAGGGTAACAGCCACACTTGGAGGATCATCCCACTTAATATCTGGCTAATAAGTAGGGTTATAACATGTTATAACTCACTTGTAAATGGAATAACCCTCGGAATCGCGAACTTACTAAGGCAATACCATACTATAACTATGACTATAACCATAGTATAATGGAATATAAGTGCGACATACCGTACCCTTATACGTGGCTTGAAAAACACCACTTGCTATCTGGGATGCACGTCCAAGTATCCAGCTTGATCCAACATGTTTCAATCCATGCCCGAAATGTAGAAGGCACAGGGGATGATTCATTGGCAATCAGAACCCGGCAACAGAAAATCCATGACAATCCCCTAATTAATTATGTACTTCCCATTGAAAAATGTGGTTCTCCAGAGATGTTTGAGTACGAAGGGGTGTCTATAAATGACTACGGGTCAAAACTAGGTGCCAACAAAATGGGATGGTTGATACTAAAAGGAACAAACGCTGCCAAAATCTTTGGTCCCATGGGTCTAAAATTTCGACCCACACCCATGCACCCATCAAGATCTTGGAGCTGTGTCCAAAACTGGATGGGATTCACACCATGGCAATATGTTAATGTATTATGGGTTTGTCTGAAAACAGGAGATATATACCATGGGATACCCACAAATAGCCATTTCAATAGGGAAAATGATGATCATCAATTCATTAAAAATGGCGGTGCCCTATGTTCAGACAAACCCGTATCATATGTTGATCATGAAGATTAGGATTTAACATGTCAATGCGTTAATCGACTGGATTTTGGAGTTCTCCCATCATTTTCAGACAAACCTGTGTGCCAAAATAATCCCATCCCCCCTTTTTTTCACAGACCCATTCTATGGTCCCAAAAAATGTGTAAATCATTGTAAATCCCCCACATCCACCATGATTTCTGCGGGGTGTTTAATATGAACGCTTATATATGGGATTGTCATGGATTGTTTGAAAATAGGTTTCCCGAAAACATCTTCTGTGAAGATCCCCCATCCCAACTTTTCCTGATGAGATCCAACCAGCTTGGCGATGATGACCCCCATCCATCCCTTGGCGAAATCCACCAGGCATCCGGACCCCCTGAGTGCCACGGGATCTCCGAGAGTCGGCCTGACGTTCGGAAGATCATCGCTGGGGTCCTAAAATGGGGGAAATCCCAAATAGCTGGATAATTTATGATGGAATTTCCCATTCAAATGGATGATAACTGGGGATAAACTCCCATTTTAGGAAACCTCCAATTGAAGAATGCTACAAAACAACGGCATCAAGTCACAGACAAATGCTGAGCCCACGCATCATTTTCTCCTGCCATCGTCGCGTCACACACTGCGATCGCACACTATTGATCACTATGTTGAACATACCTCTTGGGGCCAGCTTCACGTCGTAAGAGGCCTCANTTCTCCTGCCATCGTCGCGTCACACACTGCGATCGCACACTATTGATCACTATGTTGAACATACCTCTTGGGGCCAGCTTCACGTCGTAAGAGGCCTCATCAATTCGATGTCAATGCATTGATGCTGTTGATGCCATGCAGTTCGACCTCAAAGAAAAGGTCCGAATTCGGAGGAATGGGACCTGTGCCTGCCTCACCATAAGCCAAAGCAGCTGGCACTCGCATGACAGCTCGCTCTCCAAGGCTCATATGGCTCAAGCCCACTTCCCAGCCNAATGGGACCTGTGCCTGCCTCACCATAAGCCAAAGCAGCTGGCACTCGCATGACAGCTCGCTCTCCAAGGCTCATATGGCTCAAGCCCACTTCCCAGCCACGGATCACTTGAGAGGCACCAAGTTGAAAGCTAAAGAGGTCGCCATTCTTTGTCGAATCGAAAAGCTGACCATTCGGCAGGTAGCCTGCATACTCCACAAAGAGGTTGTCGCCATCTTTGGGAAAGGTCCTGCCATCCCCAGCCTTCACTTGCTTCAGCATCAAGCCACTTTCAAGAACCATAGCAGGGACATTTGATGACAACATCTTGGGAAGCAAATTCGTCTGGTTCTGCTCCAAGTTGCTCTCCTTCGTCTCCTTTCCCGAAGTGGGCGTTTCCATGAGGCTCTTGAGGGTGTCTTCATCAAGACCACCATGCTGCACTTTCTGGAGAATCTCTGGGCTCAAAATCCNTCTCCTTTCCCGAAGTGGGCGTTTCCATGAGGCTCTTGAGGGTGTCTTCATCAAGACCACCATGCTGCACTTTCTGGAGAATCTCTGGGCTCAAAATCCGTTGCAAAGCTTCTGGGCTTTTCACCAGCTCTGCAAGCTTCGGATTCACTGCCATCATCTGCTGCACCATGGGATTCTCTTGCACAACCTTGGTCAAGAGCGCCTTGTCTGCGGTGATGTTCTGAATCTGCTTCTGAATCGTCTGGTTCTCCAAGTCCTGCTTCAAACCAGGGTCCAAGTAAGCTCCTTCAATATCTTCGCCAACAGATTGCAGCATGTTCTGCAANCTGCTTCTGAATCGTCTGGTTCTCCAAGTCCTGCTTCAAACCAGGGTCCAAGTAAGCTCCTTCAATATCTTCGCCAACAGATTGCAGCATGTTCTGCAACGCCTCTGCGTCAATGTGCTGGTTGGACCCCAGCTTCTGAAAGATGCTGCTCCATGCTCCCATGCCAGGCATCTTTTTGTTTCCATGGATGACATCAGCCAAGTTGAAGCTTTCTTGTTGCTCAGGATCAAGAACCCTCTTCTCTCGATGTGCAACCGACATGCCTGATGGCACTTGCACCACAACCGCAGCATTGGCGCCAAGGAGGATCACAGCCGGCAGGAACATCGTCATGCTCGCAAGGCACTCTGGACTGGCACAATGGCACTAAGGAAATTGGATGTTGGTTGCTCTTGAACCCAAAAGTCCGGATCAGTCAGAAGCTTTCACACCTGTGTTTTCCATCACAACCTCACTGCAAGAAGCCGTCAAAAAGCAGGGTAAAGGGTCCAGCAAACGAGTCACTAAGTCTGCTCTTGCAGCTGGCAAGTTTTGAAAATCTGGAAGAAAACCCAACTTCAAGTTCTTTCCAAGTGTTTGGGTTTCTCAAATGATGAACATCATATTTAATCCGGGTGCTTTTTCTCAAATGAACAAATATCAACCAGCCGGGCGTCTCTCCTCAGGCCCCGACAGGTTTGAAGATCGCCCAGCAGAATACTTTCAGGCGTGTTGGCCACCAAGAATCGATCCTCCGGCAGAGTTCAGGTGAGAAAATCCTGGAAACCTGAAGCTTTAACTGATGTAAATCTAAGTTGTAAATCCCACTATATACAGGAGACAATTTTGCTGGAAATTCCAGTGATACCTGCCCTATTGGAATGTCCATCATGTGGGGCTTTGCTGGCAGCCCCTTCTTCACAGAAAATCGACCTAACGGTCCGGCCATCTGGATGGCACTGCCCTTTTTGCTAATCACCCCCAGGTTGGCACTGCCTTTTTTCCCATGAGGAAATGGTCCTTTTCTTTGGATCTTTGGATGGTTTTGAGGTTTCCCATGTTTCGAAGGAACGCATGAATGACGAGGCTTTTCTCTTTCCATTCTTCACTTGGAACCATCTCTGCCCCGACCCATCATCGACCAAGACTTTGGTGCTACTACCAGAGATCTCCACCTGGTTGGTTTGACTTCACCATTTGTTGTTCATCAAATCCCCCATGTCAGCTTCATAAAATCCCCCATTTTTCAGCTGGTCAAATCTGGTGAAATTCCAAGTTCGCTGGTGATATCCTCCTTTCAGCTCCAATGTTTAAGGCTTAAATCACAGCCCAAACCCCCCCCAGGGTTTTGCCCCAGCAATTCGGTCCTGGAAGATGTTGATCTTTTGGATCTCGAAGCCCACGTTGCTCTTCAGCACGATGCGATGGCCCGTGGCGATGCTCTTCACGATGACCTGGAATCCAAGGGGGAAGGCCTCCTAGAAACCGTGACGGAAAATATCAGAAAATGTTGATTTCACCGAATTTCACCTGGCCCAAAATGGTGATTTAGATGGGAGTCATGGCTGATTTACGATAGCTAAGTTGACTTACAACTAGGTGAACTCTATTGTCTATGGTGGATGGTTTGATATATCTATGTAGTTAATGGGTTTATAAACCAACTCATGGGGGGCCTCATCTGGTACTGAAGCCAGAACGTTGGAAAGGAATGGAATGGGAATCCAACGAAGTCCAAACCTCCGGAAAAATGGAAGATTACGGAGAGTTACCCAAACACTAACTACAATTTCTTCAATCTTATGTTTCTATATCTCTATCTCAATTGATAGTTTGTTAATAATGTCTTGAAGATATAGTTGCTGGATCAATTATGATGATTAAGCAAATTGAAATGTTTGGTCATTTGGGCATAGTTACCTTTACCAACCATCCTTTGCGACGTGACGTGGCTTAAATAGTTGAAATCACCAAGAGGCTGAGGCCAAATCTGCAGCCATAAGTGGCAAAAACCTCAATTGGGAATGGATCAAAATTGAGTCTCCAAAGTTGGATGCTTTATATTTACCCATATTTTCATGTTGCTAAAGCATGGTAGCCCGCAATCCTAAACCCCTCATATTTCGATGGTCAAAATTGCACCCATCTATGGTCAAAATTGGGATGGATCCCAGATGCCAATCCAAGGCCTGACTCAGCGAGACGTAGGTGAATTCATGCGTGCCGCGATAGCCTTGGAAAAAGTCATCAACGGAGGACTGCAGGAACAGATGAGTAGAAAAACTCGGGATTTCGACGGCAAAAATGGGGGACTTAAGTTGACTTAACCAGTAAACATTGGGCATTTCAGCAAAAAATTGGGATGTGATCAGATTCTTGTCTTGTGGGAATCTGGAAAAAATGGGACCCTTAGGGGAGTTTTGCCTCGCAATGAAAACAAAATAATGGGAAATTGGAGAATATGATCCAAACTTGGATATCAATGGATGATTTTCCGGTGCTGAACTTGCCAGAAGATATCCCAAATGCTACATGGATTTTACCATGAGCCAACTTTCAGCCACCCAAAATCACCCAAGTGTAGCTTAGTTTGCACCAAAATGTTGCACAAAAGCTATCGGTGAACTTTGGATACCTAACAACTAGGATGTTTTTGGATAGGATGGCCAAAGGAGTCTAAGAGTTGGCTGCACGGTCGCCACCTATGGCTTTCAGTGAAACTGTACCCCTGCGTCCCTCCCAAATTCGATGCTGCCCCCATCCCTGGGAGCCAGTTGAAATTTCTTGGTAAGTGTTGCACCCATTAAACTCCTCAAACAGCTGGCAGTTGTAGCGTCCAGTTTCGCACCATTCTGGGCTACATGTCACTGATCAACTGCAGTAAACATATTCATCCACCTCGCCCCAAGAAGTACTTCTCCCCTTTCCACTCTTCAATCATATAGAATCATATATATATATGATATTATATAGTATACATCTCACTATCATAATGCTCATTTGAGAAATGATGAGTATCCATATTTAATCATAATATACAAATATCATAAATATCATCAATATACACATATCACCTCAACAAGTCCACCCCAAGCCCATCCCTCCCGGGCATCCCCCACGCGAGCGCCGGATGCAGACGTCGAACATGTCCACGCCGCCGCAGAGGGAGCCCACGATGAGCCGGGAGCCATCGGCGCGCCATGTCAGGGCCGTCACGGAGTAGAGGTTGGGGACCTCCAGGAGCATCTGCTTGGGTTTACCCTTTGGTAAACTAACATAGGAAAACCATAGGAAAACCATTGGTTAATGGGACCTTATAGGGGTTTTAATGGGATGAATGGGATATACCCTCTGGTAAACTAACATAGCTATCGAAAATGGCCATAGAAATAGTGGATTTTCCCATCAAAAATGGTGATTTCCCATAGCTATGTGGCTGTTTACCAGAGGGTAACCACGGGATCCGAAGTTAAACAGTGGGAAAATTACATAGTAATTAGGAAATGGATGGAAAAATTGTAAGTGAGAAAATGATCAGAAACAGTGGCTGATGGCTAAGAATGGGAATCTTTTGATGAACAGCAGTTCACAATGGGAAAATTATGATTAATAATGGCGAATGATATTGGGGAACCATCAAAATTTGGATTTTACCATCGAAGTTGGTGTATGTGATCCTTAACCATCAATTCTTAAAGGCTGGTTTAACCAAGCGCAGATCTGAAGAAGGCTAGGATTAATAACCAATAACAGCTACTAATGGTCAGTTGCCCATAAATGGAGATTGGCGTGAATGGAAATATCAGAAAACAGGTGGTCGACCATCAAAAAAATGTACTATCAACAATTGGGGTTTAACCAATTTTGTTTACCCATCAAAAATGTGGCAAAAAAATGAATTCTTCTACCTACGTAGATATGGGTCATCATATCCTGGTCTAAACATCGACAATGGGAATCGAACCATCAAAATATGTGGAAAAACCTTTGCAAAGTGATGACCCAGTTTGTTAGCGAAGTTGGGTTTTAGCCAACTAGTAGCAACTAACTTCAAGTTCTGAGTCTATGCTGAATAAATGTGTATTTGCATAGGTTTATGAACCAACTTGGAAACTCGGTTGGTCATTTTACCCTTCTAAGAAACCTGCGTAAATCCTCCACTTGGGAATGGTTTGACTCCCACCCACTTCCGGGAAAATTGGGGGTTACTTGAATAGTACGAGTATATTGGGCTTACTACATCATGGTGATAAAAAGTAGATAAAGATCTGAAACTACCGACCAGTTTCATCGACAAGAAAACCCAGTATTTGTTCTCATTACACGCCATATACCCATTGGAGACTCATCATATACCCATGATACATCCATTATTTCTGCTGTTGTTGGTCCCTTCCACCCCTTTTTCCTTGTCAAAACCCGCCTCGCGCTGGACAACCTCTGCCCATTCGCTCCTCTTGGGATGCCATGCAAAGACCTGGGACGGACCAGACCCAGCTATCGTTCGATTGGTTGAAGGCGAACATGTGGGACTTTCACCATGAAAAATGTGGTGTTTAACACATGAATAGTCAATTTTAGGACTTTAACCATGAAAAACGCGGTATTTTACCCATGAATAGTGGATTTTGGGACTTTAACCATGACAAAAGGTGGGATTTGACCCATGAATAGTGGGTTTTCATGGATTTAATGGGTTGAAGGGAAAATGTTCGGAGGAAATGTCTGTATCTGATAGGGAAAAAAACACCGTTTCCGGGGTTAAGATGTTCCTTTAATCCAATCTAATGATACTGCCCGTTGTTTATGAGGTGGTTTGATGGAAAGTGACAGGAAACCATGATTTTTCCCAGTAACTGGGGTTTGTTCCTCTGAATCTTCCCTTCATCCAATGCCTGCTACCCTGCTGTTCATAACTGAATGGCTGGGCAAGTGGATGTGAATCCTTCTATTCCCACGGTCCAATAGGTATGGACCTACGGCCCATACACATTTGATCATCGCAATCTTGTCTTGTTGCTTCTAAACCATGGTTAACCTTAGATATGCTTGCAAACAAAAGAGGCATGATAAGCTGCTCCATCATCCGTTGAAGGTCACAAAACTAGACACTGTAGTAGTCAGTACTTGCAAAATCATCCCATCAGTGACCAGTAAACCCCTGGTGCTATCACCCTGGGGACGATCCTCCATGGCGGAGGGGCTGCCAAGGCGCCAGGATGCGGTTATAGTTCCCCAGCACCACCGATTCCCCCGAGGGATTGAAGGCTGCACAGGTGAACTCCTGGATGATTTGCTGATCCCCAGCCGTTAGGGAGATTGGAATAGCAACCCACCCGACCCTTCCCCAAAAAAAGGCTGGGAAAGTAAGTGTCCAAAAAATCCAAGTCTGAAATTGAGTGATCATGTCCTTTTCTGTTCTTTTTTTGTGGTTGCTATAGTATCGTAAAGCCAATCGTCTTTGAAATGGGAGATAGTTTTTGACGCTCGCTTTGGGAACCACGGTTCTATGGATTCTGAAGGGGTGTAACCAATGGATACGCTGGCCAAGGGAAATGGGCATTGTATGGTCAATCAAGACGGGTCTCAAGCAAAACGTGCTTTGATGTATCCTGGGCAGCCAAAACATGAAACGTGCGATAGTTCTCCGACAACATCACCAGCAACAATCGGTTTGCAAAAAAAAATGAAAAGTTAAGAATTGTGAGGAGTTTACAGCCCTGGTAGAAACTAACCTGGAACCCCCAAAATTTGCAATTTCCATGTGAGTTTCCAGCCCCACGGCGGTCCGGTCCAAGGTCCTTGATCTTGGAGTCGGTGCTGTAATCGAAGCTCTGTCCCTCTCGGCCCTGGCAGTTCAAGCTCTGGATCACCAACAGTTCTTGGTGCTGAAGGGGAAGGAGTAGACGCAAACATTCAACAACAACTTAGATACATGGACAAAATGTGAATTTCCCCATGGAACAAAGCCTCCAAACGTGTCTTGTCTTGTTTCTTGGAGGTGCAGAACATGTCCTATAGTTATTCAGTAAAATTCGGTGTAATCCGAACTCTATTGGTTTCATCCCATTTTCCCTAAAATCCCCAGTTCTAGGATGTACAACTCCTCTGTCTTCCTGCCGGGTCCATCACAGCGACGACGGCACCTCGGAGTCCCAGAATCGCACCATGCGATCGTTGCCCGCGGCGCAGATGCCCGCGTAGCCCCAGGAGAGCGCATAGGGCACGCACTGCGGCGAGGGGGAAAGGTGGGGCCCAAGGGGTGGCTTGGGGGAATCAAGGATGAAACCAGTCGATTTGTCTGGGATCTATTTTGCTACTTTTTCCACCTCAGAACTCAGAACCGAATTCGAACGGCCTCTTGCAGGAGGTTCCTTTCCAACCGAAAATAGATTGAGAAAATAGATTGAGCAAAAAGCTCTACAAAAACACCTACTTTATTCTTATTCTCCTAGGACGTTCAGTTCTTTGACCCCCGGTGCCCCTGATCATCCCTGGCTTCGTGGCCTGCAATCCTCGATGATCTCATCATGTTGATGGGCCGATTAGCTGCATCCTCATTTCATTGGATTGGCTTTAAGGCAAACCGCACAGAAAAACAACCATATATTTCATAGGAGAAGCATGGTTCGCTGTAGATGTTCACTTAAATCATCCTCAAAGAATACTAGATTCGGTGAGGTCTAAAATCCTTCAATCATCTGATCATTTTCTTTGTAATCCTTAGATGGTTAAACCATGTTACACCATATTTAATCCCTAGTTTCGACAGTTAATGAAACCACACAACCGCCACGCCGCTACCCCACCTGCGGCACCATGGCGAACTTGGTCGTGGTGGGTCGGGGAACCTGGATCTGGCGAGGGATGGAGGGCTGGTGATGGGTATACCACAGGAACCCTTTGGTAGTCAAATGCCGCTGGAAAATCCCCTAGAAATATCGATAAATAGATGTTTTGATGAAAAAAATCATCGAAGTGATGGTGGATGTTCAATTGTCACGTTCGATTGCCGCAGCGTATCATTTCTGGATTTCTAGAGCCCCTTCCTGCGACGGTTCTTTTGTGCGGGATTTCAAGTTTTTCGGCGGGGAAGGAAGTCTGATGGAGGGGGGGGGTCAAAACCAAAGGACCCTTCCGTTCACATCAGAATGGTGATTACGGATGTTCATCCACAAATATATATATATATATATATGTATACATATAATCATATATATATATATATATATTTATGTGATTATGTGTGTATATATATATATATGGGGGATAAGCTGTTTAGATTCTAAACTTTAGATCCAAAGACACTTTCCTAATGAAGTGCCAACAAATGATCGTTGGGGAAGTGTGACAAATGCTAGGGACGTGTAGGAACTGGCTTTCCCATTGAGGCGGCCTAGTGAAGGGATGAACTGATGGTTAGAGGATCATCTCGTGGTTTCGAAGTCACCCAACTCCTGGGGATGGTCCATTTACAAGTGGAGGTTTCCTAAAATAGGGGTACCCCCAAATCATCCATTTTAATAGGATTTTCCATTATAAACCATTCATTTTTGGGAACCCCCATTTCAGGAAACCCCCATAAGTGGGTGAACTGAACCCCTTACCGTGCCACTCACCAGTTCCGAATTGCGGGATGATCCCCCAAGTGCCCCTTCTTTCTCGTTTTTTCATCAACAAACCAGTGGGGAAAGGACACCAACTCTAATGTTCTCACCCAATAACCAAGTGATGATGGGTGTTGTCCATGATGGAATGTTTGAACCGACGCAAATCGCATGTCAAGCTGGCCGTGGAGGTTGATAGCTCGAAAAAGTTCGAACCCAACAGCCAGACATGTAAGTTGGATATAGCCTCTTCAAAACTGGGTTGTGATGGTCAAATGGAGTTCTTCTATGAAAATGATGTGAATCATCGTGAATGAAACCAAATACCTGGCCTGTGGATGCCTGTGGTTGTGCCACTCATCACAAGAATACGCCAGCCTCCCAATACAAAACTAAACACGAAACTATCTGATTTCAGTTCTAAAAGCCCGAATGCAGTTGTCAAAGTTTCTACGACCAAGGTTACATGGGTGGTAGTCTATCCGACTATAATCCCACTATTTATTTACAGTATTTCACAGTTACCTCCATCTGCAACCGATTAGTGTCTCTCCTATGTCGTCCCCACCGTGCCACCCCGCCGTCTCGGTCTCAAAGTGGAAGCGATAAATCGAGCCATCGATGTGGCCACTGAGGAGACTATTTCCGTCCGGGCCTCGGGTAAACCATCCCCAAGTCATCACCATTTTTATAGGTGGGATTCCAACCATCAAAATATAGGTGGTTTATTATTGTTTTACCCACATTATAAGTATATGAAATAAATAGTAATAGTATGTGTATACATACAGATGCACATTGACATGTACATTTACATTTACATGCATTACAGACATGCACTACATACATCCATTTACATACATACATTACATACTGCGTATGTATATATATATATATGTGTGTCTTCATCGATGAGTGTGTGTGTGTGTACACGATCTATGTACATATGTAATCATATGTAGACATTTATAAGTATGAGTATGTATGTGAACAACTATAATACGTATACCGTATACACTTTCTTTTACACTTTCTGTAGCTGCATGCAACCAAGAGTTGTTTTGGAGGGACCAAATGGATATCTTTTTGGGAAATCTTGTTGAGTCTCACCACATCCTTCCTGTGACTCCTGTGGAACTAAGGCGAGGATACACTAGCCGTGGCACTTGCCGAATACCAAACAGAAGCAAGAACAATGAAAACAACAGCAGCTATATACCACAACAACAACAACCACCACCACAACAACAACAACAACCACCACCACAACAACAACAACATCATCAACAACAACAACAACAAGAAGAAGAACAACAACAAGAACAATAACAAGAACAAGAAGGACGGCTCTGGGTCTCCCTTACCACAGCACATGGACACAACAAAAGAGTCCGTTGAGTACAACGTTGCAGCCTGCAGCTTGAAACCCTCGTTTTTGGGTGACACAAACCATCGACGAGTACGAAATGTTGATGCATTTGACCATCTCTATCCCATCTCATGATACGACTTGGTTGAAAACGGCTTCTCTGCAGCTTATGATGATTTTCAATCACCCAAGTAGTAGAACTCCCAGGTTCATTTGGATGCCGCAAAGAAATGACTCCCTTCTGATCATCTACTGCGCCATGGCCGCACCGGGGCAAGAGGTCACCGAAGAAGTTCGAAAATTTCGAAGTCACTGGCAACATGAGGATGTTAATCAATACCCTCTGGTAAACGAACATAACTATGGGAAATCACCATTTTTTATGGGAAAAAACACTAAAAATAAATGGCAATTTTCAATAGCTATGTTTAATTACCAGAGAGTGATCAATAAACACCAGGGTTTGATCACAACAATTTGGTATGGAAATCATGAACACCAATTTGCTGTGCGCATGAATGTGACCTTCCAGAATCCACCCATGTTGTTCGAAACAACCAGCTGTTCCTCGCATTTTGGTTTGCCAAACACATGTCCCAGGAGATTTTTCGTGGTTGATTGTGGGAATGAATTACCACCACTTTTTGGCCACGTACCCCATCTTCCTGATCTTGGTGGGCCTCATACTCACAGCCCAGTCCGGCTCCCAAGCCCTCCGTCAGTGGCCTTGTTGGACTTCAGCTGTCCCACCTTGACCTTGCCTTCAGCAAGGCCAAAAACAACCTGCCAGCAGCTACCATTGACATGGATACAAGGCCGGAACTGCCAAAAATTATGTGGTGTTTCTGATGAAAACAAGTGTCCTCAAAAAAAAAGGGGCATCCTTGTTCTTCTTCATAAATTTGGGTGTGTGTCCTATCTTTGGTTTGGCTGCCCCCCAATGTGTTGGTATCTTCCCTATGGTTTTTCAATTCATATGGTTCAATCACGTTTACCGTTGAGTTGCCGTGCAGAACATCATGCCTCTCCAAAATTCAATCCATATATATATATATATATACTATTATACACATATACACATCATTGGGTTTGACTCAAAATTTGTAACCAAAAAACAATTGTTGATTATAATGTTCCCATTGAAAATGACCTTTCGGAACATCACCCATGTTTGAAACAACCGCACATCTTCATTCACAGACCTCCCGCCCCTGGGATCCCAACCCCCGCGCCATTTGCGCCTCATTCGGGTGCCCACCCGGCCAGCTGAGGCAGGTTACACTGGAGGTCTGCTGGAACTTGTTGCAGATGGACTTTTTGTCCTCCAATGAATGGCCCAGCGGGGTTGGCGAGAAAAATACAATGTGGAGGCAATGGAATATCATTACAGGGATATGATATGGAGATGGATCAAAACCTGCTGTTTTCTCTAAAGTTGGGGGGGCTGAACATCTATCTACCAGCTATTTCGGTGTGCACAGCAATGGTGGTATAAGACCAACTGTTTTGTGTCAATATAGGGATGCGGGAGACATATCCAGCAATATATGACATGCATATATATATATATGTAATTATAGATATATATATATATATATAATTATATATATAATTACATATATAGAATATTATATATATATATAATTACATATATAAATATAATTACATATATAAATATAATTATATATATAAATATAATTATATATATACTTATATATATGTATATATATATATTTATATATAATTATGTATATTTATATGTAATTATGTATGTATATATATATATATATATGCGGATTCCCTTGGGATGATCATTTGCCTCGAATGCCTAACCTCAAAGTCATTTCATCTTTTACCCTTAGCGCCAAGTCCACAGGAAAAGCTAAAAGTTATCCTACAAACCAAACTCGTGCTTGGATGTTGGTTGATTCTGGTTTGTGCACGTGCGTGTGGAAAGTGCAATATCCAACCCCCTCGCAGCCGCAGCAATTTCATCTGCGACGTCTCTTGGACTGCGGTGCCGTCACTACCAAGGAGCTGCAGCCAGGCAAGCCAAGAAAGGCATCATTTCCAGTTTGAGTCACAGACGCTGGGATAATCAAACTCGTCAAAGAGCTGCACTTTAAAAAGGCACGATCTCCAATTTGAGTCACAGACTCTGGGATAATCAAACTCGTCAAAGAGCTGCAGCCACAGGAGGCAAGATGTCCAATTTGAGTCACAGACGCTGGGATAATCAACCTCGTCAAAGAGCTGCAGCCATAAAAGGCACCGTATTGAATTTGAGTCACAGATGCTGGGAGAATCAAACTCGTCAAAGAGCTGCAGTCACGAAAGGCATGATCTCCAATTTGAGTCACAGACTCTGGGACTATCAAACTCGTCAAAGAGCGGCAGCCACGAAAGGCATGATCTCCAATTTGAGTCACAGACGCTGGGATAATCACACTCGTCAAAGAGCTGCAGTCAAAAAAGGCATTCTCTCCTATTTGAGTCACAGACTCTGGGATAATCAACCTCGTCAAAGAGCTGCAGCCATAAAAGGCACCGTATTGAATTTGAGTCACAGATGCTGCGAGAATCAAACTCGTCAAAGAGCGGCAGCCACAAAAGGCATGATCTCCAATTTGAGTCACAGACTCTGGGATAATCAAACTCGTCAAAAAGCTGCAGTCACAAAAGGCACGATCTCCAATTTGAGTCACAGACTCTGGGATAATCAAACTCGTCAAAGAGCGGCAGCCACAAAAGGCATCTAGAGGTTAAACTCAGTGTCTGAGACCCTTAATCAAACTCGTCAAAGAGCGGCAGCCACAAAAGGCATGATCTCCAATTTGAGTCACAGACTCTGGGATTATCAAACTCGTCAAAGAGCTGCAGTCACGAAAGGCATGATCTCCAATTTGAGTCACAGACTCTGGGATAATCAAACTCGTCAAAGAGCGGCAGCCACAAAAGGCATGATCTCCAATTTGAGTCACAGACTCTGGGANCAAACTCGTCAAAGAGCGGCAGCCACAAAAGGCATGATCTCCAATTTGAGTCACAGACTCTGGGATTATCAAACTCGTCAAAGAGCTGCAGTCATGAAAGGCATTCTCTCGGATTTGAGTCACAGACTCCGGGATGACAAGTCGCAACAAGCAACGGCACCCCTCAAAGGCATAGGGTCGGATGAATGTCTCAGTGTTGGGGATGCTTACGTCACGCACCTCCTGCTCCTTGTAGCCATCTGCGCTGACACACTCAAGTGTCAAGCTGGAGAAGACAACCTGCAGCCAGGTTCAAAACGTGTTGATATATGAAGCTATGAGTGGTATGGTCATCCATCCCATAAGAATGGGAATCCTTGTATGTGAATCCTATGAAAGTGGTTTGATGACCATTCCCCAACATGGCCCCCCCGCAAGTTTTGATGATGGTGCATGTATAGAAACATGTTGACTTCTGACCCCAACCACCAACAAAATGAGACCCAAATAAACATTGGCATTGGTCCTCAAATTGCCAATCATGTTTGTCTTTAGGGCTCACAAGGAATGGGGCATGTTTTCCCTCATAAACAAGGTGATTAATGAATCCGGATCTTTCGCATATATCATATCCAAATATCAAAGGTTAGAACTTTGGAATTTGTCATCTCCTCATGAAAAAAGAAGATTGTTAAGCCATGGTAAATTGTTCTTTGGGCCTCAAGTACACCCTGCAATTTGTTATTTTCACAGAGTGCCTGCACTTTGGCAGAGTCGAGGATAGACTCTGAGACGGTCATCTTGAGATCATTCAGCTTCTCCCCCTCAAGGAGAAGCTCCACAGTGCTGAGTCTCCGGGTGAGCTCATCCTCTGAGGGATGAAAAGCCTGGGGAAGGCGGCATCACATCAACTGCAGCACAGGTTGGTGATTGAGCCACCCCTCTGTATGAACTCATGGGGATTATCATACCATGGTTGGATGGATAAAGCTATTTCTATCATCAAACAGTCATAAACTTCTACTGATTTCAAAATTGATTAGACATAGCAAGACATGGCGTGTTTTCACAAAGGTATAGAGGATAGAATATAACGCAAGAAGCAACCGGTGCTTCTGGAGCCTTGCCCCTGACCCGACCTTCACTTCTTCCTTCAACTCTTCGATGGTCATTTCTGGCCGTATTGCCAGGGTGTGAACATTGCCACTGAGCAGTTCCACATCAATGTTCCTTGCCATGGCAAGATGCAAAAACTGTCTACTCGAAGTTTCGGCTTGAACCACTCACTGCGAGGAAATTGCGAAAAAAATAAAGCCAGGGTTTTGAGCCATACCCACATAAAACAATGGTTGATAACTTATAGTCTTAATAATGTGTTTTAGACAATAGAATGTAAGTAGTATTGTAGGAGAATTAGAATATATAATATATATATATAATATGTATAGTAACTCACCAACCTGAATGAGCAAGGTGGTTTGGGGTTGGTTCCCCAAACACCATCATTTACAGTGACGCCATTGGACACGACCCAACTGGGACTGTCCCAATGATTTCCTGTGACCATGCTTGATGACTGGAGGATGGATTGTGGATTCCACCACAGTTGGGTTTTGACATGTAGCAAATCTTAGACTACTCTTGGGCTTGCCACTTTTGGATGAGCTTTTCATGTGCGTTCTTCCCAAAAAGTCGAAGCTCTTGGGGGTGATGGTACCCTCTGGTAAACTAACATAACTATGGAAAATCACCATTTTTAATGGGAAAATCCACTATAAACGGCCATTTTCAATAGCAAACTGTTAGTTCACCAGAGGGTAAGTCTCCAATCTTCCGATTGCTATCTCGATGTTTGCATCACCTTGGGATCAACTAAAGTTTTGGCGATTGCGAAACATGGTCCAGCTGGAAATGTGACCAAGTTTCCAAAGCCCTGAAAAATTTGATCTGAGATGATGAACTATGGGATGAATTCACATACATTCAATATCATTCAGCGATAATCCCATTTCATCCCATGGTTTTCATCGTGTTCATAGCATCAAAAGCAGAGCTGGGAGAGTATCTACACCAAGGGCCCCCCCGGTGATAAATTGGATGATTTTCCATCCAACTTCCAACTGCAGATAAAAATGTACCCGTACTGAGGAGCGCCTGCGTGGTTGATTGGAATGGAATTGAATTCCAAGCTAAATCACAGAAACCTCATCAAAACCAGAGTCACCAGGGCTTCAGGGCACTGCTAAAACCGATGCTCAGAGTTGACGCAGCCACGCAGCCCGAAGTCCTTCCAATCAGCTCCCAATTTGTAGACAAACCTTGCCGTCGCAGGAGCTGCGGCTCGGGATACTTGAAATCCACATCTTTTGAAGTGAGAATAGGTTCAAAATCGGATAATCCCATTATTGTGCTCCCCCTTGAAATCGACTCCCAAGTCATGAAGAGATCCAATGCTAATACTAAACCAGAATTTCGCTTGGGGGATATTCAATATAGTGATTAGGGGAAGGGATGACAGAAGGAAACCATCAAGATCTGGTCTTTTTCTAACCAGTCATCCAATTTCTCACGCGATTATGTCATTTGACCAAAGCCGAGAACTGCTCGGTAGTTGCACGACCCGGGCCCAAGAATATGAATCAACTGGGACCATCCCAGGTTGGATGCGACCCACCAGGAGGCTCCACAGTCCAGTTTCCAAAAACGGCACAGTTGTCGTACATTTCTTGGATGACCATACCACTTCTCCCAGTACTATGTGGATCAATGGAAACTATACCAATACCCCACAATAAGCAAAAGATCATCCCCCACATCACCCACCGAACTGAGCCGATCTGACACGATGTTATCGCTTTGCGCCACCGCCAATTTGGTGCCGTCCGGCGAAAACTCAATCGTCTTCACGGTGTAAGCGCGAGCAGCCTGAAGGATGGCCATGGAAAAAGAGGCCATGGAATTTGACTGCTTGGAAATCAATATGAAACATGACGATACAACAAATGGACTAGACAACGAGGGATGCAGGTGGAAATCTATCCAGATAGCCAGATATACATTGGGATATCCAGTTGATGTTGTTAAGAACCCTGGATTTCCCTGGTCTTTTGACCTATAGATGGGAACAAACTCCATTTTGTTGGGCTTATGTTCACCACGGTCGCGATTTCTGGGTCGCATCCACCATCAAGACCTGGGCCTCCGGGCCGCTTTATCTGCTGGCTTCGTTTGGAACCGATCCTGTTTATCGCCCTGCTCGTCAAAGAGCTGCACCTCAACAACGGGAACCGTTAAGGGAACGGAAGCGTTGGGGTAAGATGACGGAAGATGGTGCGAGGTTGCCAATGGGGGACCTGTTTGGAGCCACAATCTATTGGTATTGATGTTGAAGTATTTGAGTATGTCTGTTTTGGGGTTAATATATATATATATATATGCATGTATATATATATATATATATGTATATAAGTTAAGTATCCAATTTTGGTGGATCAATGAATTTGAGCCATATCCATGTACCTCTATCCTTTTGGTCATCTGACGTTGATGACGTTCCTGTCCAAAGGGATCGTCGATTGCAAAAGGAATCAAGAGGGGAAGTTAAACCCATGATTTCCACAAAGTAGAAGGATGGACTTCCTTCATTGGCTTTCAGGCGTTTAGAAAAAGATTACCGGTATGTTTTTTTAATGCCATGTGGCACCCATTTTGATCCCATCCAACTAATATAAGATTACCAACGAACCGCTGGTCTTGTCTTGGATTTATTCATGAATTTTGGGTCCCTTCTGGGAGATATTGTATCTTACGGGGATCGGATGACCCAAGAAATTGGATGTACTATTTTCTCCCCTTCTGTAGTCAAACGTTGCCATGGAAAATCCGCCATTTACTTCGATGATTCTCCCACTAAAAGCCCACGGAGGATTTTCAATTGCCGTGTTTGATTCCCAGAGAGTATCCCCATCTTCGGCTTTTGGATACCCTCTGTTAAACTAACATAACTATGGGAAATCACCATTTTTAATGGGAAAATCCACTATAAATGGCCATTTTCAATAGCTACGTTGAATTACCAGAGGATATCCATCCCCTCTGTCTCTGCCGGGCCACAATTTTGTCCGCTCCCACTGTCGCAAGCCTCGACAGTTCGCTGCGCAAAAGGAATGCGTATCCTATGCTTCTCTCTTTGACATACTTGGTGGCTGACCCTAGTTAGTAAGTGGATTATCATTCTAGTTATACGTAAGGTAAGTAGGGTTAGTCCCCCAGTTAGTAAGTTGGTTATAACCCTACTTAGAAGTAGGGTAAGCAACGGTTGGTCCAGGTCCAGGTCTACTTTGGGCTTCTAACCCACTTGCGAACTGGGTCGGTCCCTTCCAGGCTGTTTCGAGTCCTTTCAGAGACCATCCCTACGTGTATCGGATAATCTTTGTACGATATCATATGTATATTAGAAGGTACTATACATTGCTGATATATAATGTTATATACAAGCATATTGGCATCCTATCTTTGTTGCTCGCATCCCTACTTTCTCGATCTATTTCTGTTGATCAAACATCATACAAGTTTGACACAGAGCCTTCAAAATGTTCAATCTGTCTTTTCTACTAGACAACATCTTGCAAACCCATGTTCCAATTCAAGCTTTGCTCATACAAATTCCAGAATTGTTAAGATTAAAACTTTAAACACCATTTTTTTCGCTGATGCAAACCCAGGTTTCACCCAACAGAATCCCCACCTGGTGGTGTTGGCGCTCCAGGAAATCGAAGTCACCTAAAGCTTCGAAATTCGAAATGAAAAATGGGTGACTTCATGGGAATCCAACAATCATGGTGAGGATTCGATAGGATATAATGGGACACAATGGGATATCATATTAGAATGGGATATAATGTGGTACGTAGTCTAAAATTGGATGAAACCATATAAACCATTCGAACCCTTGCAAGTTTTGGGAAACAAATCATTTGACCACCTTATGCTTGAGGTGCCCATTGATGGATTGCATAGAAACTTGAGGCTTGTGCTTGCAGAAAAATCAATGCAGGAAACCCAAGTCGTTTCAACCATCGGATATCAAGTGGTTCACCAATAAGTTGGATGTCTCATCCCATCGTCATCGTCATCCCATTTAAATTAACCATTCATAAACCATGGAAAATAGTCGGATTTATTGTACCTCCAGTTATGGCAATTTTAAGACATGAGGATAAACCATGGCATTAACATCATCTACATGAGGATAGCTCTTCTATGAATGTAATGTTCTGTATCTATGCATGTTTATGTGCATGTAACATATACGCACATATTTGGGGACCCCAAGGAGAATGCTACCCTGTGTCATTTAATGGTAGCGATGGAAAACCAACTTTTCTAATCAGGTGAATATAGGACAATATAGGTAAATCATCCATATATGGACGATTTTCACTTTGGCTACACCAAATCTCCCATGTCAATTCGTAAAGTGCCTCACCTTTGACATGCGCTCATCGGGCGGATGGAGGTTTTTCAGATACCTCGCAGCTGGCAGAACCGGCGGCGAAGGCGGGAAACCACAACTCATCCGGAACAAAAGTCGATTGGATCAAGATGCTAGACAAGCTTCATATAACAATAATGATAATAATGATGTCGATAATATCGATAATGATAATGTAATGTTTGAACCACCAACCAGTTATAAGGATGTGCATCAAGCTTACATGTATAATATATATATATACATAGACATGTCTGCTTGGAAACATACATATAATGTAAGCTTACTGTAAGTATATCTGTGTCAACCCTTCTGTATTTGAAATGTGTTGCTCCCCAAGACTCCAGCAATTCACTGTCAGCCTACTACCTCTGAATTGCCAGAAAGACGTAGTTTCTCTGACAAGAATCTGGGCCCCTAAAGTATTTTGAGCGACATCAGGTCCGTTTCTGTTTCCAACAGTATTTATATATACATATATATATATATATATTCTACATATAGATATGAGTTTGTCAGAAAAATCGGAAGCCCCCAAATTTGGTGGTCAATCACCATTTTCCTATATGTCATGTTGGTGGTATCTCCTATCTTTAGGCAAACCCATATGTCATAGCATGGGGTCGTCTCACAATTTGGCTCCAACTAACGTCGGTCTCATGATTGAAACCCATCATTTTCCCGATTGTTGAATGGCAACTTTATGGGTAAATCCCCAATGTGTTGAGACAAACCCATTTGGTATGTGTTTGCCAAGAAAAACATAGGAACCTATGGAAAATCCTATTGCACCAAATGTTCCATGTGTTTTGGTGCGCCGATCCAAGTGTCGAGAATCAAACACCAGCGTTGAAACCGGCGCCCAGCCCGGCCCCAGGTGTTTTGCCGGTGCCATAAAATGTTCCGCAAGGTTTGGTAGCTGCGACTCGTTGCCAAGTTATCCCATTGGCTGTATCCCAATTATCGCTGCTGGTACCGTATACTTGGGGGTGTATCCTGGGGATTACGAATGGTACTAACCCACATACATTGGGATATGGGGCCGCTATAATAGCCCTATGACTCTGGTGAAGCATCCACTTAGTTCACTGGAACTGCACCCCCAAGTACCCCCACATAACTTTGATGTTTCAATCCTCCTTTCTTTCAATAGAATACTCCGGAGCGTTGGTGCTTGGTTGGAAAAACTCTCAGTAGCTCCAAGGGGTTCCCCTCCCAAAAACCGGAGAGTTCAACAGCACTAGATCCATGTTCATCCTGGGATTTGAATCTGTAGTTCCTTATGAGTTTCCGAATTTCGGTCTTCCCGGTCAGATTTCTCAGATGTGCCCCGTGCCATGGATCCAACATATATCCATCATTAGTATCCATATTGTTAGTGATGGATCCCGTTCATATTCCATTCGTATTCCAATGATATTCCATTAATATCCCATTCTATCCCACTAGAATGATTGTTGGTAAAATCATCATTAAACCCCATTAACTCACCATCTTTCCTGGTGAAAGATCCACCACACCACCATGACCCTCCAACGAGCCAACCTCAGCTGCATGGCTCCTCCAACGCACATGTCGAACTACGCAAGGGTTTTTAGATACTGCTGAATTCGAAGGGTGGTCTTAATCTACTACCCTCCGGTGAACTAACATAACTATGGAAAATCACCATTTTTAATGGGAAAATCCACCATAAATGGCAATTTTCAATAGCTATGTTAGTTTACCAGAGGGTATAGGGTCACCAACTAGCCATGGGTCAGGTCCAGGCCAAATTATGGGAGGAAATCGATATACAATCTCTGAACAAACTAGGGCGAACTGGGAGGTAGACATATCTCTGGTTATATAGCGGGTTCATACACCAACTTACAACTGGAGGGCCTCTCAGTTTGTAGGGAGGATTATCCTAGGAATAGTCACAGCCATAGTACAGTACAGTAGGGCCTTTTCTGAAAAATGCGGTTTTTGATAATAAACAAGAAATAAGCAATACCTATAAGAATTTGTCAATGACCCCGGTCAAGAATTCCAGATTTTCTCATTTTTTTTTGTCATTGGTTTACATCCATCTTTTTTGACCATTTAGTGTACAAGTTGCGACGATCCAATTTAAAAAAAAAAAAACAGTAAATAGATAGCACTGCTGGACCCATGTAAAATACCCACGAACCCGGACCCATGAATTTCCGATGGACCTACGTATTACAAGTTTTCCAAATAAAACATATTTTGTCATCTCAATCTGGGGCGTACGACCAAAGTCCGGGGATGAATCGCAGCATTCCAAACCAAGTGGGCCCAATGCAACCAACAGATTGGTCATGCAAACCATGCAATTTGTGGAGATAAATCGGTTAAGGTCCCATTATCGTACCAAAATCTATAGTTTTGTTTCATGTTTCTCATGTTTCTTCATGTTTCAGGGGATGTTCACTCAACCCGGAAACACGTTGAACCATCCCTGCAGGAAACGGCCCGCGAAAGATTCTCCGGTTCCTGTGCTCGACCCCGCTCAGCACCCCCCTTCACAATGCAGGTTGCTGGCGAGACTGAGCCCTAGCTAGGCTGGCAAACCAAAATGGCGTTGTTGTTGCTGCGGATGAAACAAGAGGGCCCCCGTTGTTATGTTTGCCGGTTTCATTTTGTCCACAAGGACTGTAATTAGTTGCAAAGTCAGGCATTGTGTGCAGATAGGCCTTGGGTTGCGAAAATGGAGCGGGTGGAAATAAAAAACACATAAGCCTTACAACCAGAGTGCATGAGGTTTCAAACAGAAGGTGTTATGTAGAAAGGGCTCCGAAAAGAAGATCGACAGCAGCGGGCTGGTGGTTTGCGAGGTTTTTGCGTTCTTCGCTGAAGTCACGGTTTTCTACCCAAAATGTCCGAATTCTGATAGGAACACTGGGTTTCTAGGTTTACATGCCCGAAAAGATGTCAATTTTTGCCTCAAACCTTTTCATTTTGCAAGTTGCATATCTTATCCGCCCTCTTCATGTTTCACAGGTTCCCTGTGTGTTTCTGCGGTGGGAAGTCTAAATTTTCGCGGGTTCTGACCTTGGCGCTCCCAAAGTCGCCAATCTTCTCCAAGCACGCACTAAGTTAGCACGATTGCACTCCAGTCATTAAGCTACAATGAATCAAATGACCCAATGTATGGGACCTACGAGTCAAACTTTTTAACCAACTATGTCACTCATGCGCATATCCAAAATATACCCAGCTGAATCTGAATGATTTACACCTGCAATATTCTGAAATAAGCGGTTCTTGAGATATGTCCCCGCCATGTCGTAATCATCATTCACTGTTACGTCACAGCGAGGTTGTGGCGATTCACCCAGCTATATACCCTCCAGTTGTTGCACAATAAGGTGTGGAAACGAGAAGCCCATGGGTTTTCCATGGTTTTCCCCATTATTTTGGAAGCAATGCCTGATACAAGAACATCTATTCTGTCACCAAGGACGCAACTTTGCCAAGCCGTGCAAGGCCTGCTCCAAAGCCGAGGATCTGACCAGGCTCCCAACATGTATCAATGTTTCCTTCACCCGCTTTCCCAGACCTTTATGGGCTCTTCAAGCACTTGATCTTCTATCCAAGTATCCGGCATATTATCCAGAAGGTTGGTTTTCTAGATTCAAGACCTCGCGGTTTAAAGGGAAGAAAGCGTTCTATTCGAGATTCGCGGGCCTGTTCTTTGAATCAGCGTGCTTCAGAAGCACAGCATGCTGTGCATGAAATTTGCCTTTTTGGAAGACATGTGGAAAAGTGTCAACGGTTGTTTGCAGTGTTCAAACAAAAACCATTGTGACCTCTGTACGAAAACTACTTCTAGGCAGCGGTGGGCACAGTGAAAGAATTGAATTCAATGTGAAGGAAACATCTTTTTGAGCATATTCTGCATTTTTCTGTTGACTGCTTAAAAGCAAAACATCTTATGGAACAACAGGCGGTCCAGCAAAATGAAGAATGTTTGAAGGACAGATCAACAGAAAGACTCCTTCCTGCGCCAAACAACTTTTCTGTAAGGAAATGCTGAACATGGTCTCAAAATACATGCCACTACTTTGAGAGTTTTCCTGTTAAAAAAAGGTTTCAAGGAGTGCTGGGCACGGTGAAAAGACTTTGCTGATTCAAAAAGCCAACCTATTTTTTTCACCTGTTCTTGAATATGTTCCACCATTTCAATCTTTACAAAGAGAGCTGTCATGGACTAACGTGCTTGCGAAACAACCCCTGAATATTTTTGAAGGAATCCTGTGCTCATCCAAAAAGCATCAAGTTCAAAGCAACGATTTTGCATGTGCATGAATACAGTCTTTTCAAAGGACATGACATGTTTTCAGTAAAAACACTCGTCGGACGGATCTCTTTTGCAGGCCAATCAGAAGGCAGCTGCCCAGATTCAGGCTAGGCTGCATCGATTGAACTCCATCAGCTTGTTCAGAAATGAAGTGGCCCAGTGCCAGGATGACAGTGTGATCGGCAGGACAGTGTTTGGATGATTTTCCTGATGCTTGGAAACCTCCCCTCAACAAGGATCCCTCAGCAAAGTCGACGTCAGCCAATGAACTGGGTGTTGTGCGTTCCCATCATCGTTATGTAGGGGTTTGTTACTACTTACAAGTGTTATTATTCTTTCTGCTGGCAACCATGCATGTTTCTTCACAAGGAACCAGTTCGTGGGTGAAATCAGCAGAAAAGATCAAAGATCTACTTTGGCCAGAAGTAGATCTTTGTCCGCTGAATCTGAGACTTGCCTGGACACCACCTACACACCCGCACACACACACACTCACTCAACACAGAGACAGACAAAGACAATGAGAACCAAAGACAAACAAAATATGACAGACTGACATACTGCAATGCAGCCACTGAGACATCCATGTATCCATCCCCATCCAGCCTGTCAGCATTGGTTGGTCCAAGTCAAATGAAGTCATCCATCCAATGTTCATCCTCCATTCCTCACGCTGTCCATTTGTAATAAAACAAAGACCAGACTTATTTCTTACACGTGCAACTTCAATTTGCTCGTAGACGCATTTCTCATCTGTTGACGATCCATCCAATGTTGCTTCCGTCCTTTCCTTCCTCATGCCTTCCATGTGTACATGAGACAAATACCAGACTTGACTTGGGACACCCAACATATATGTGTAAAAATATATACATCCTATCGAAGGAAGTTGAGAAGTCAAATGTCCGAAAATATGGACAGATGGAAAAGCCAAAATGGGAAGAGCCGCAGAAGAGAGAAGCCCAGACAGGGCGAAAGTCAGAAGAGAGAAGATAAGAAAGGAGACAGTCAGAAGAGAGAAGATGCAGGTGCGCGAAAAGGTAGGAAAGTCGCAATGTTTTGTGGCTCCGGAGGGTCAAAAAGTAGGCTCGCCAAAGCGGCGGGTGCGGAGCCATCTGGGGAGATGCCAGATCAAAAATTGCACGCCGCTGTGGCGCCAACCACATTTGCAAGCCAAAATGCTAAAAAAAAACATGTTCGGAACTCTTTTTAGAAGTTGAGATGTCGAAAAAGTGCACGCTGCTGTGGCGCGAAGCACAATTTGGAAGTCAAAATATACAAAACACCTTACGTCCGAGCCACTTTTTGGCAATTGAGATGTTGCAAAAGTGCACGCCGCTGTGGCGCGAAGCACATGTGGAAGTTAAAAAATAGAAAACGCCTCAGCTAATTGAGATGTTGAAAAAGCGCACGCCACTGTGGCGCGAAGCACATTTGGAAGTCAAAATACACAACGTCGGACCAGTTTTGGAAGTTGAGATGTTGAAAACATGCACGCCACTCTTGGGCACGAAGCACGTTTGGAAGTAAATAAGCACAAAACGGCTCAGCTTCGGACCATTTTTAGCAGCTGCGATGTCGAAAAAGTCTACGCTGCTGCGGCGCGAAGCACATTCGGAAGTCAAAAAATACAAAGCACTTCACGTCCGAACCACATTTGGCAGTTGAGATGTTGAAAAAGTGCACGCCACCGTGGCGCAAAGCACATTTGGAAGTAAAAAATGCAAAACGCCTCAGCTTCGGAACACTTTTGGAAGTTGAGATGTCGAAAAAGTGCACTCCATTGTGGCACGAAGCACAATTTGGAAGTCAATATATACGTTGAAGTCTGCAAATGCGACGTGTCATTCCCTGGCCTCGCCGACGACAAGCAAGCCCTTGCCCAGGATGTGCTTACCGCTGCAAGTCTCGNATATATACGTTGAAGTCTGCAAATGCGACGTGTCATTCCCTGGCCTCGCCGACGACAAGCAAGCCCTTGCCCAGGATGTGCTTACCGCTGCAAGTCTCGCGCAAAAGGGCGCGAAACTGCATGACGGAGTACAGGACTCGTCCGTCAGGGCTGGGGTCGCTGACAGCGCCCGCGGTAANGCTTACCGCTGCAAGTCTCGCGCAAAAGGGCGCGAAACTGCATGACGGAGTACAGGACTCGTCCGTCAGGGCTGGGGTCGCTGACAGCGCCCGCGGTAACCCCCAGAGCCTGCATGCGCGGCGAAGAGTTTTTGGAAGGAACGGTAAAGGACACATAGGCCATTGTAAGACAGATAGTATAGGCGGTGATTAATTACAATATCGCGTATCATCAGACACATATTAGACATTCAAACAGTCGCGCGCCTGGGCAAGCTTGTTACAAGCTACAGTAGCCGATCTCGGCCTGGCCGTCTGTGACGCACTCGCCGTCACAGTTATGCTCGTCATCGACAACGAGCACTTCTGCCTGCGAAGCGCGCGGGGAGCTGAATGACAAAACACATTTATGTGTGAAACAAGGTGTTNCCGTCACAGTTATGCTCGTCATCGACAACGAGCACTTCTGCCTGCGAAGCGCGCGGGGAGCTGAATGACAAAACACATTTATGTGTGAAACAAGGTGTTTCTGATGAAGAGCGAAACCTCCTTGTTGTTGAGGGGGGGTTCATGCTGATCCATGCTGCAGGCTTGCCTTTATGGGACCCTTTTTGGGCGTCGCGCCTGGGCCGGCCAGTAGATCTGCGGCAGCGTCCGCGACGGCGTGCACAGGAGCGGAAACCGTGCATGCGCCGTCTGGAGGNACCCTTTTTGGGCGTCGCGCCTGGGCCGGCCAGTAGATCTGCGGCAGCGTCCGCGACGGCGTGCACAGGAGCGGAAACCGTGCATGCGCCGTCTGGAGGGTCTCCGCGCTGGATAACACCTTGCGACGGCGGCTGAAGGGATCTGAAGGGGATTGCACACCAACGAGCCAAGGAATTAACATACTGGCGATGCAACGACACATGACATGCATGCTGATTGGATGACGTGACGGGTGCCCAGTGCCCGGCCTCGAAAGCGGACACGCNCCAAGGAATTAACATACTGGCGATGCAACGACACATGACATGCATGCTGATTGGATGACGTGACGGGTGCCCAGTGCCCGGCCTCGAAAGCGGACACGCTGCATGCCAGCGGCTTCTCGCTGTAAACGGTGGTCCCGTCCTCCCGGCCGCTGAGGGCTTCCAGGCGGCTGGGAAGGGAGGAGGTGCCCCACCGGAGAAGCACGGCTGGCTTGTTTCCTGCAATGCCGCGACTTCGACTGAAGGCACAATGACATGTGAAGCAGACTTTACCTTTCATAATACGATATATGATATATATCATANGCTGGCTTGTTTCCTGCAATGCCGCGACTTCGACTGAAGGCACAATGACATGTGAAGCAGACTTTACCTTTCATAATACGATATATGATATATATCATACTTGAAAGCGCATTGCATTACGAAGCACAATTTGGAAGTCAAAATATACAAAACACCTTACGTCCGAGCCATTTTGGGCAATTGAGATGTTGCAAAAGTGCACGCCACTGTGGCGCGAAGCACATGTGGAAGTTAAAAAATAGAAAACGCCTCAGCTAATTGAGATGTTGAAAAAGCGCACGCCACTGTGGCACGAAGCACGTTTGGAAATAGAAAAATACAAAACGCTTCAGCTTCGGAGCATTTTTAGCAGTTGGGATGTCGAAAATGTGCACGCTGCTGTGGCGCGAAGCACATTTGGAAGTCAAAAGTGTTAAAGACTTGAGGGTCTCGGGCCACTTTTGGACGTTCAGACGTCGTTTTGTTTGGCAGGCGCAAGAGATTCTGCACCTTGTCAAAAGTGAGCTAAACGTGTGGGTTGTGTAGCATTTTCAAAAAACGATGGCAGGCGTGAGACATTTGAAGACGATTAGCGAAGATTCATTTTTCGTGGCAGGCGCAATACAAGAGACACCTCAAGCAGACATGTCAAGAGGTCAGGGTGTTGATTTCCTCTGAAGGATGTCATTTGGAGCATCAAATCTTCAGGTTTGCTAGGATCATTTTGCGTGACAGGTGCAGCACTTCGTATGACCTGGCCTCACTTTTTCGTGGCAGGCGCTGTACTTTAGAGACATGGCATGGAAAAATCGCAAAAAGCATTGGCACGAGGCCGTCAGCTCTGCACTCAACTTTCCATTTTTGATGGAAGTCTCGCAGAATTGCTTTGTTTTTGATGTTGTCACCTTCGAAAATTGAGGAAGTCTCGCAGATTGCTTCGTTTCGGAACATTAACACGCTATACTACACTACACTACACACTACACACTACACACTACACACTACACACTGCACACTGCACACTGCACACTGCACACTGCACACTGCACACTGCACACTGCACACTACACACTACACACTACACACTACACACTACACACTACACACTACACACTACACACTACACACTACACACTACACACTACACTACACACCACACTACATTACACACTACACTACACTACACTACACTACACTACACTACACTACACTACACTANCACACTACACACTACACACTACACACTACACACTACACACTACACACTACACACTACACACTACACACTACACACTACACACTACACACTACACGCTACACTACATACTACACTACATAACACACTACACTACATACTACACTATATACTACACTACATACTACACTACATACTACACTACATGCTACACTACATACTACACTACATGCTACACTACATACTACACTACATACTACACTAGACTACAACTACAACTACCACTACCACTAAAACTACAACCACAACCACTACCACTACAACGACACTACAACTACAACTACAACTACAACTACAACTACAACTACACTGCGCTACAACTACACAACACTAGACTACAATTACCACTACCACTACCTTTGCCACCACAACGACACGACCACTACAACTACAACTACAACTACAACTACACTACACTACACTACGCTGCACTACAACTACACTATACTACACTGCACTGCAACTACACTACAAGTACAACTACAACTACACTACCACTACAACTACAACTACACTACACTGCGCTACAACTACACGACATTAGACTACAATTACCACTACCACTACCATTGCCACCACAACGACACGACCACTACAACTACAACTACAACTACAACTACAACTACAACTACACTACACTACACTACGCTGCACTACAACTACACTACACTACACTGCACTGCAACTACACTACAAGTACAACTACAACTACACTACCACTACAACTACAACTACACTACACTGCACTGCGCTACAACTACACTACACACTACACTGCACTGCACTACGCTGCAACCACACTACACTACGCTACACTACACTACACTACACTATACTACAACGACAACTACCACTGCCACTGCCACTTGGTTTTTGATATTATATGATGTCGTGGGGGCTTGACCAAAATTGAGCATTGATGAAGTGGTCACCAGCTCATAAGAGGGTATGTCATCAAAATGCTGATCAAATCTTTGAATTTGAAGTAATGCGCTCCAGAACATGCGGTTATCTCAGCCTTGAAAGACTGGACTTACTATATAAAAGCTCTTTCAAGGAGTTCTGGATTTCAATGAGTTCTGGCCACCTAGGAAAAGTACAGATAGGCTCTGAAGCCGAAAACCTTGCTCGAAACATCCTGAATAGTTTCCAGCATGCTGGTTCTCAAGAAAAAACCTGCTGCGGCACCTGAACGGAAGACTGCAATCTGCTGAAGGACTCGACTTCTTAGAGAACATTCGGCGGGTAGCATCCAACCACAAGACAGAATCAAACAAAAGCACACAAGCAGAAAAAAGAAGTAGACATCTGGGGGGTGTATATATATATGTATATCATATACACGTGATGGTTCATACCTTTGCCTGCCGCCTTTCTTCATGTGCTAGAAAAGAAACCCATCTCAGGGCGCCAATGTTGCGCCGCGTGCTCCTGGCCGTCCTCCACGTTGGTGAACCAGCTCTTCGTCCAAAAAGACTCTCCCAGCCTCGGTCGTATGCATTTGTGTCAAGCTGACATGCTTTCGCAATCTAAATCCCTGTGCACAGTTTCCTTCTTGCAGCAAGCGCGCAGATACAATCTCAGAGTGTATGATAACAGCTACGTTCAACTCCAAGTGAGACTTGCTTGTCGGTTTCTGATGTCATGTGCATCTTACCTATGGGTCAAGCCACCAGTTGGTTCCAGTTTGTCACTAAACACACAATTCACGATTGACACCTCATTCATCCCCATACTAGCGATACTTGATACTTATATGCATATAATGCCTATGTGATATATATATATATATATGTCTGTTTTTATTTATATATATATATATATGCGAAAAAATGCCCACACACATCATGTACACACATGTACATACTATTTTATCTAGATGTATCTGCAATAAAATATCGTATTGTCATACAATCATATATATATAATCTATATATGATTTTATATATATATATATATATAATGGTGCCCCTACCTTTTCTTCGGTAAACTTATGAGAATTAACTTGGGAATGAAATGAGAGGGGCACCATCCAACGTTGCGCCGCATGCTCCTGCCCGTCCTCCGGGACCCATGGACTCAGAAGCATTTTCCTTCGCAGCTTCTCCCAGCCTCGGTCGTATGCACGTTTTCCTTCGCAGTCGGAAACCTTTGCAGCAAGCACGCAACACCTAGCCGAAGATGTCTGAGGCCAAAACAAAGATCCCGGAAAAAGGCATGCGTCTTCAGGTTGACGTAGCCTGCATATTGATGCGAGTAGGGGTCAAGAGTAAGCCCCATGGTACTACTGCCATTTCAACTGCTAGCCGGATTCTACTTGCGTACATAGGCCAATCCACGCCTCTATCCCCTGACAGATACAATTCCGACGAAGGGGAGAATAGCTTCCTTCGGTGATAAAGTGGCCACCTGACAGCCTTTGATATAGAGGACAAATAGTATATAGCACTTCCTAACTGGTAGTTTGAGGACCATCCTTAGGTCTAGCTTGGACAAGAAGGCATGGCAAATCCAACAGCATGATCCTGAATGCACTGCGAACGTGCAAGTGCTGCTTGAGTTATAGTGTCTGTCAAATGCAACCTCAGGCGTGGCAGGGATGTAGGCAAGATCTGCAATCTGACCCCAGCTGCAGCCAGCAACTTCACTAAAGAAACTCGCTGACCCATGAGTATCAAACTCGCAATGCATTCTGCCGAAGTTTTGTTCCTGAACCTGGCAAGGAACGGCCAGCAATAGGTTCCGCTTTGCCAACCTCCGAAACAAACAAACATATGCAGGCCTCTGGAAAACTAGCAGTCATCCCGAATTTATCATGTTGGTGTTTCAAGATACCTCCATTCATGAATAGACCAGGTGGGCGTTTATGGATTTACCTGCTACACACGTTTCTACGCGAAGAGCTATGCTTCACAGCATTGAGCCACAGAGTGGCGCAGTGGAGAAATGAGTTCTGTGATACCAAGTATACACGAACACTACGTGCAAATGCATCGTGAAGACATGGGAAATAAAAAATGAATCACAAACAGACACGAGCTTTTCTTCGTGTCGGAACATGCACGATGTTTTTTGCCTACAGGAAGCGCTCTGCCTATAGTCAGCTGTGAAACAAGTTTCGACAGTTTGGTCCTGCTACGTCATCAATCACCGAAAGATCGACATGATTATGATAGATTGAACTCTTCAAAGAGACTACGGATGCAAAAAGAGCTTTACCTCACCGCAGCAACGGTACAAAAGGATTGCTCTCTTTTGTACTTGCTTACATGCTTTGACATCGCAGCAATACGACATAAACATAAGCCCTACAACCAGACAGCAGTTTTAGGCGGAAGGTGTTGTGTAGAGAGTAGAGTTCTGAACCTTTTTCGTTTGGGACTCTGAAGAAGATCAACAGTAGCTCAGGGTTTTTTCATGTACCCTCCGGCAAGCAAACATGGCTTGCTAGAAATTTCACCATAAAATTCCATCATTTCCCACCAAAGTCTATTAATAGAGGATGTCCATTGCGTTGGTGGCTTGGGAGGTGTTGGGTCGTCCTTGGTTGAAGTCCTTTGGTTCTTTCCATCTGGAGGATCGTCTTCCATGGTCCTTCTTGGTCTTGGAACATCTTCAGGCCCCGTATGACCCCGTTCTTGTTGCTTAAATTCCGATGTGTATCAATGATACCAAAGTTTCAGTCCAGGTATGATCTGTGGGATGATCCAAGCGCTAAGCCACGATACTCCAAGTGTAAAGACTGGATGTCCAACACGTGGCGTTCTTCTTCGAGTCCAACATATTCCACCTACCCGGTCCCCGATCCATCCCACCCGTGCATGTCTGATTTTTTGCCCAAGCCCATGCGTTCGCCACAAGGGATGCGGCTAGTTCAGGATTTGCCCATTTGCCACACCCCAAAGCGAACAGCCGGAGCTGTCGAGTTCACATTGCAACCCCCCAGCCGCGACACTGACAGGACCAGTGAGCGCGGCATCGCAATTTGACGCGGTGGGATTGAGCATAGGATGGCGAGGCCCTTGCATGGAAAAATGGCCATGGTACCAAATGGCCAATTTCTACACAGTCTTTGGGCTACCGGCTACAACCATCCAGGTTTTTTCTACCAGGGGAACGTCAAGATTGGCGGGGTTTAGAAGTCGTGGAAATCCCTTCCTGTTGTCGAGAAATGTTCAAGATGGCTCTCAAAAAGAACAGGTCCAAAATTATCATCAAACCACCGCTTCTAGGTATGCATTTAACACTACAGTAGGGGGAAGGTTTTTTTCCCACTGAATAACTTCAATGTGCTGAACCCGATAGCAATCGTCTTTTTCTGGATATGATCTTTAGTAACCCCCATGTCTGGCAAATTTGGTTCAAAGCTAAAAATGCCAACCAGCAAGCATTGAACCTGCGTAAGTAGCAACTCGATAGTGAAAGCCATGTGGTAATTTGATGTATTTGATGGAATGGCATTGGGTTTACCAGATTACCCTCTGGTAAACTAACAGTTTGCTATGGAAAATGGCCATAGAAATAGTGGATTTTCCCATTAAAAATGGTGATTTTCCATAGTTATGTAACAGTTTACCAGAGGGTAAGTTACTGATGTTACTGTGACCAGTGCGACTTGAAGGACCTGGTTGGCCCCGCCATCTCCGTCAATCCACATCCCGCGTTTTCGCTTCGACCAGGCATGTGCTGGTCCTGAACTACGAGAGGTCCCGCCCGACTGTCACAGATTCAGACTTGAAATCAATTGTGGTGGTGTATTGGAATATGTATATGCTGTGTATATATATATATACACATACTATGACTACTTGAAGACCTACTGCAATATTTCATAAGTATTCTTTTTTCAGACCTATTTCTGATCAGAAAAATCGACAATTTATGTCAAAATCTAGTTTTTTGTTTCCGCAACTTATCGATCATGTCAACCATTTTCAACAGATCTTGGGCGAGTTTTTCAGGAGCCATCCGGATTGTTTAGGGGACCTCCGGTGGATCGCTATCTGTCCGTTGTGGATTGGATCCCCGTCTCCCTCGAGAATCTTTGTCGATGGGAGGGGCTCAGTACGTGCTCAACCAGAGGAGGATGCGAGGGATGAGAATTTCCTCGACAAAGCGTCCTCCTGAAACAGCACGCAACGCGGAATCGGCGCGATGGTTGGGGGCGGGAAAACGATCTGATCGACCTCACAAAAAATGTGAGGCATCAAACATATATATATATATAATTATATATACATTGTATGTATACAGTATATACATATATATCTGTGTGTACGTAAGTCCTGGCAGCATAAATCCAAACTGAAGCGTGACGCAAGAAACCTACGGGAACAAGACCATTTACAGCAATGTGAAGCTGGGAGACGACCAAATCCACCAAGCATGACCTTGAAGGACACGCTTCAAGGGTTTCTCCAACTTTAGCACCTTCCCTTCGGTGTCAAACATGGCTGGCTGGGAAATGCCAGAACAATATGGAGGTTTGTTCAGGGACCATCAGCTATAAATGAGGATTTTCCAGCAAACCATGTTTCATTACCGGAGGGTAACTCCCAAGTTCCAGTTTACCAATTCAGTTTCACGACTTTTTGGACAGCTTCAAACAACAAAAATCACCACATTCCAAGCATGGATACAGCTGCAGCAGCCACACCATGGACCATTTCATCAGTAGTTGACAAATTAGCACAAAGAGTTCCCACAAATGCATAGAAAATGCATGGAAATGGACAGAAATCAATTGGGCTTACATGCAAACGCACAGAAATAAATAGAAACTTGGATGCACGGCCGATCTAGCTTTCCGTGACTTTTCCATTTGCTATCGATTTTGGGGGGCGTTTTCCCTACCACCTTTTCCGACCAGCCCATCCCCATCCGAAGCCATTCTCTCCTGAGCCAAATGATCTTTGAAGAGATCCACTCTGCTACGGATGTCACCAATGTAATCCGCCTGAAGATCAGTGCGGGACATCCGGGGCCGGATGAAGGAGCAAAACACCAGGCACTGTAAGAACCATAATTCATGGGAATCAGCACAATATCAAATCATATAATAACCAGCATGAACTACAATGAACCAGCATTAATGATGATTAGCCATGATAGCATTGACCATTGTTGAACATAGTAATAAACAGTGATAAAATATGGTCACATTACCATTAACTATGGCTAACCTTATAACATCTTACAATAACGGCCATTAAAAACCATCTTTAGCCATTATGTTGCTTACAGCCATACAAAATACAAAAAAATGCAAAACAATAGTATTGTCTCATCATAATAAGCAACATCAACACACGTTAACCAATGCATGTAATTTAAATCAACCATGACTCTAGTAATTTAATCTATTAAGCATGTATTCTAACCATTATTCACCGTGAATCAATGATGTTATCCCCACAGTCACAGGGAACATGGATACCCCACATATTAATCATATATGAACCATATATATATATACCAACCATATATGAACAAACCATACATATTAATGTTGGTAAAAACACTCATAAACCACCCATATATGGTTTCAATCCCACCCATCTATGGTGATTTTGGGCATGGTTTATGGCTTTGTTTTACCGACATTAACCACCATGGATACCCCACATATTAATCATATCTGAACCATATATATATACCATATATGAACATTAACCATATATTAACAAACCATACATACTAACCATACCAACCATACCATTGTTATCTCACCATACGGGTTCCGCCTTCATTCTCAGGATCCGGTCCAGGCCATTGACGTAGGCATCCACGTCGCTGCCCGGGCGGTCCACGTTGTTCAGGTGGACCATCTCCTCCTGGGCCAGGCCATGGCATGGGCCGGAAAACGCCAGGGAGTTCATGGGGATGAATCGGATTTCACGGCAATTCATGGGGATTTCACCAATCATGCTGGTATCATGGGGAGGTAATGGAATATCAATCGGATATTGGTTGATACCCTGGAAATCCAATGTTGCAAGTTGGAAAAATCCGAGAGAAATGGTGGTTCACAATGGAAAATTGTCGAACGGATGGTGGATCAAGTCGCTTTATAAACCCATGAGGCCCATGAATACTACAGTTATATCGCCCATGAAGCCTAGTTCACAAAGTTATAAATCAACTTCGCCATCATTTGGGGGCCTCACCTTGTAGTGCTTCACAATTGGAGGATAGTCGGATTTAATTCATGGGATTTAATGAAATATATTGGTTCATTGCAGGAATCGGTTGTGGGTTCAGTCCAGTTCATGCAGTGGAAGCAGGGGCAATTTGCTCCGTAATTTCACTTGGGTGAACTAATCCACAAACGCGATTCTGGGGCTGAAGCACCACATGTATATCCCCATTCTGTCCCCATGATGGCCAAAATATCATATGATATTCTCATGACATCCCCATGATATCCACATTGCTGCCCCATGCCAACTCCCTCTGTTCGAGTTTCTTCCAGCTTCATTCATCTATAAATTGATGGTAAAATCACAGAATAAATCCATGGTTAGATCCCACTAGAACCGTCAATTGAAGTCCCATTCGAATCATCAATTGATGGTTGAAGTCACGATAAATGAGTCACATATGTTTGAAAGATATGGTTTAAAAGTCACTGTTATTTGCTGGTTGAAGTGACTATCAGGCACCATAACTACAAATTCAAGTCCCAACAATGTCAAATCCACCAGGCCGGTCTCAGGTCTCCGCCTTGATCAACTCTACCATCATGTCGATGTGTTGCCGATGGGCGCTGATCAGCTCCTTCCGCGTGGAATCCCGGGTGAAATTGAGGACTCGGCATGGCCAACATTTAGACAAGTGAGGCCCGCCAGTGATGTTTGTTAGTTTACAAATCCATGAATGTTATAGTTACATCGTCAACTTAGCTTTCTGGGGGCCTTACCTTGCATCTATTTTTCCCATCTACGATTCGCCCTTGTGATTAGTTACAGTAAATATCCCTTTCATATCCCCTTATTCATCCTCATTCCGTAAATATGCCTTTATCAATTTTTAATACAGCAGTCCTTTCCTTCCAATATCCAACATCCCCAGAGTCGCCATGGTGGATGCAGGGGATGAAACTGCATTGTTGGAACCATACAATGGCGGTGTTTGATATGAACAGATTAGATGTTTGACGAAGAGAATTTGTTTTCCCAAATATACAAATATGGACATTTGACCAAAAGAAATCGGGTTTGGTTGAAGAAACATGGACATGTCGCTCCAAGAAATTTTTCACCAACAGAAGTAGAGATTTAGAGCAAGAAACATGGGGAGCTACGCGCTTGGAACTCGGGGTTTGAATCGCCCAGTTAGGGGGATCACATGTCACGGTGGATCACCTAGCTGCTTTCAGCTTCATCGCAAGTCTTTTCCAATGTTTTCCAGCTTTCCAAGTGATTTGTCCCAAGTTTGGGTACGAAAAAATCCGTTGAGTCATGGATCAGTTGAATTGTTGCTACTGAATTCCCAAGATCTGCTCCTGAATCCCCATATTTGTCGCTCCCCAAGTCGTCATCCCCTCCCTTTTTTTCGGTGCCGTCCTCCTCTTCAGCCAGGATGGTGCCAATGAGCCGGTCGTGCTGCCGGGCCAACCTGGGATTCCCCAAGTCCTGGGGACTTACTTTTAGTGGGAAATCCTCTGCTAAAATCACCTGTTTTTAAAATCACAATGGGAAAATTACTAGAGTCAAAATTGGAAAAATCCTCTGGTAAACTGGAAAATCCACCATTTATAGTTGATTTTCACATTAAAACCTCCATTTATAGGTGATTTTCTATGGCTATGTTAGTCATAACTATGGAAAATCACCGTGTTTTTAATGGGAAAATGCACGATTTAACTATGGCCATATGTTCAATAGCGAACTGTTCAACTACCAGAGGGTACCCGGAGATTTTTCGATGGGATCCTGGCGATTTGATGGGAATATCCTGGTCGAACGATCTAGATCTTGGGGAAATGAATGGGGATATACCAGGGGGATCTCTCATAGGATACTCTGGGGATATATATATATATATATATGTTGTATATACACAGATGAGCAACAATCTCATGGTCCCAGGCATGATATCCCAGCAAAAATCTTGGATGTGCGGCACCCAATGATGGGACACCAAGGTGAACAGCATATGAAATTGCCAGTTGGATAATGGACATTCACACTCCAGTCATATTCCATGGCTTTTTAGCCACTGCTACGATTGCAGGGCCTGGCATGATGATCGTTTCTAAACTTGTCGATTTGTAACCCGGGAGAAAGATACTAAAATATGTTGAAACCCGTTGCTGACCGAAACGAAGAGATCCAGTCCAATGGCTTTGCGAAAAAGAACATCACTCCGGCTGTCGATGCCTCGGAGTACTCCCCATGTTTCCTTAATTTGCTGGTTCGATGCCCATTTTTGTTGAATCCTCGTAAAGGTATGGGTCAGTTCCGCAGTTTTGACATTGAAAAACATTGTGTGGAGTTATGGGTGTTCATTCCCACCATTTCACCTGGTATTGTAAGCATTAATCCATCATCATTAGGTGATGGGTCAAAATTCAACACTAATTTGCGCATATTCAATTCTGGCAGCATGTTTGGCACGGTCAAGGTGATGAGTTTGCCATTGATACATACCAACAGTTCCGTTTCAACGTTGGTTTCTGTGGTTTAATCCCTCATTCTCCCCAAAAATGTCATCATGTTATATATTTTTGTTGGATTTCAACTATCTTCAACTCCCATATTTTTTCCCTGTTTTCCCCATATGTTTCTCATATGTTTCCCAGTTTTGCCCTGGTTTCAATCACCAACGTCCCCCTTTCATCCCCTGAGACCAGGCCACTCGTCCAAAGCGGCTTGCGAGTCGGGCAGAGCCACAGCGGCAGCCACCTGGCTTTAGATGCCTATCTTCGTAGGATCCATGGATGTATTGATCATCTGGGACCTATACCATGGATAATCAATGACTGGGGATAATAGTGGTTAATGAATAATGGATAGTAGTGGATATATTGTGATAAATAGCGGTTGATAGTGGTTTACTAGTGGTTGATAGAGATTGATAGTTGTTGATACAGTGGTGGTTGAGAATGAACATAATACAGGAGTACCCCCAAAATCTGAATCAATATGACATTTATATCCAATTTACATATCCCATTTACTCTCCAGTAAATCAACATAAATCCTGCCATTTATTTGGGTTGAATTGCCATGAATCCCTGTGAAATCGCCATCAAATCCCTATGAAATCATCTTATACATGGTTAAACCACCATTTATATCCCAATCATATCTCATTTGTATCCCATTTCTATCACATTTATATGCCATTTCTCCAGCTCTCCCATGATCTCCCACCGAAATCTTCCACCGGCCCGGGCTGGGGCGTACCGGGTCCTGCGTGACGCCGAAGCCGGGCGAAGCGAAGCTGATGGGCGGAGTTTGGGCGCTGGTCCTCGAGTCTTGGAGCGATGAGAAACATTTGCTTGTTATTAATTATTATTTTTCATACAATACCATCTGGTAAATTAACATAGACCCTGGCAGATAGGAATTGGAAGATTAGTTTCCTCTGAAAATAGCTATTCTCAGGGTCGAACTGTTAATATACCAGAAGGTAACCCATTGTTAGCACGATTAGCACGATTGTTTTTCTTCTCAGATCTATATGAGTCAGACCTGCATTTTTTTTGCGAAAAAAATGCCATCAGCCATCCCCAATCGCTGTGTTCACTGGCAATTGGCCCCATGGCTTCTCCCCATCAGACCTTGATCGGCATCCCACTTGGCAAATGGATTTTCTATCATAACCTAACGGTTAGTTCACCCATTTACAACATGCGATAAATGATCATACCTGGGAAAACCCGGTGATTTTACTGGGATTCCAGCACACTAACCACTTCGAGTACTATTTGGGATGAGTTATTTTATTTTACATATGAATATGGGTTATTGCATTATATCATATTGAAGTTGTAAGCTGTATACCCCACGATGGGATATCCCCAGAAAATGGTTGGGTTGCCACCATACAGATGCTGAGCTATGGGGGAAATCCACCATTGATAGCCATATCTAGGGCTAGTTGAATTCCCAAATATCCATCATTGGTATGTGATATATATATATATCCATTATATATACTATATTCCCACTTCTACAAGTCATGGATGCTCTTACAGTTAACATATGGAATTTCAAACATCCATTTGCAGATCATTCCCGTCAAGGTGTTGTCTCCCACAGTCATAAGTTGGTTTATAACCCCCCCATTAGCTATAGCTAACTATGGCATAACTATGGGACCCTTTGGGGAAAACCAGTTTCAAAACATCCATCAACATCCAGCATTCACAGATCATGGAAATGGGAAAACCCGAGTTTTTCCACACCTTTCTGCACATGAAAAACCCCAGGGGTCGGTCACTGGGCCGAGGTACTGCAGGGGCGACGTCGTTGTGAGGCTTTTGGTGCCGTTGGGCACCAGACCGCCACTGCTCTGCAGGGCCGCCTGCACTTGTTGCCTCGTCCGGTGACATGGTTCACCATGGTTACCATGGTTCACCCCATTTCTTGATCCACTGAACTGGGAAATTGAACATGGATTCAGTTGGCTGTGGCTCAAAATTATGGTACCAAAAATGGTCATTTTTAATGGTAAGTTGACATAAACCAATCAATTATAGGGTTAATAATTTTGAGCCATACCCAGTTGTGGTCATGGGGATGTTAGAAGGTTCATTTCAGTAGGATAAAGACCGAGAAGACTATTGCTGGTTGATCAAGGGAAATCAACAGATCCTGCCCACAATAACCAGGATGTCAGCCACAGCCATATTCCCAGATTCACAACATCACATTAGGTGGGTGAAATACATCCAGTATATCACTACAAGGTTTGGCGCCCCAGTTACAAGTGGGTCTATAACCCCAATGCATACTACAATAATGCTTATATTTACATATATCTACCACAAACCATAGAATTCACCTACTTAATTCAACTAGCTTAGCGTGCGTTTGGAGGCCCCACCTCTACAAAATAATCTCAACGTCTCTATGGAAAATGGATGAAAATGGCCCATTTATAGATGATTTATATATAATGGTTTACCCATTGGAAATAAGTGTGACTTTTCCATAGCAAACTGTTCCATTACCGAAGGGTATATAGCCTTGAATCACATTAACTACAGTCATATCTGCCATAAACCATAGATTTCACCTAGTTATAAACTTCAAATCAAAGGGTAATCTCCATGAATATCCCCATGCTTGTTGGTTAAATTCTTGTGAATCACTCTAAAATCCCACTGAGCTATCTTCATCCATCGCAGCGCCAAAAAAATCCGCCAAGGTACAGCTCTTTGTGCTGCATCTGCAGGGGGAGCGATGGCGCCGTGGCGGCCTGTTTGGCAAAAAAACTAAACCCTAAATCTATATATGGGTGTGTCTGAAAATGGAGTATACCCCCAAATGGCAATTTTAATAGGTAAAATGATGTTCTAATCCATTGGAATTGGGGATACCTTATTTTCAGACAACCCCATATCATATGTATATTTAATCCCTTATGGGTGGCTAGTCTAGTCTCAAAATGGCCGCAGCAACCGGGTTGAGGGTCAAAAGCCACAAAAGCCTTAGTTTCCTGCAAAATCCACTGTTTGAAAGGGTTGAGGGTCAATAGCCCTGGGTTCCAGCTGAGCATCAGTTCAAGCCTCAGGGAGCTTTGTGCTTGGCAAATGAAACAAAGACAGCATCTACCAGTGGAAAGAAGCGGTCGTATATCTTCGAATGATGAGGGTACCTTGGGCGGGTGGGTTTCAAATAGTAATGCTGCACCGCAGAATATCTCTCATTCAGTATGAGCTTCAGACCCTAGACCCTAAACCCTAAACGCTCTTTGGGAATCTTGACTTTCTGGGCATGGTTTCAGAAGATTCAGCTATTCTACCAGCAATTGGATGCTGACTTCAAGGGATTTAATTGGATGTTTCAGGAGCTATCTATAGTCTAAATCCATTCATAAACCCATTCAATCCGTTTCAAGGAGCGGATTTTTCAGCCAACGAATGGAGGCTTGATATGGTTTGATGTCCACTGGGTCCATCTAAAGGGATTCTGGCAGGAAACCATAGTTGTTTCCATCCAAACATGTTGGTCTCCTTTACGTTTTTTATCTGGAACGGATTCTTGTGCAAATGTCTGAAAATAGGTGTACAGTACACAAGTTGACCATGGATTTCTCCCTGACGTGGGTTTAGGGGCGGTGTACTCTGTTTTGGGACAAACCCAGTACCAACCACTTGACTACTTTCAGGCCCAGGATATCATCTTCTTCCGAGCTAATCTCCCCCATCTTTCCCGATGGCTGAAACAGTCCTGAAAACAGAGATTGAATCCCAAACAACGGGTCTTGCAGGTGTCTTTCCCGTCAAAAATAGATGTGTCGGATTCAAAACTAAAATTTTCAGGAAAACTATATCATATGATTCCATCTATCCATCGAAATCTTCAGCTCAACAGTTCAACCCATTTTAAATCCATTCATAAACCCATTCAATCCATTTTAAGTGTCCAATCCATTGAGATTCATGTCGATCTATTTTACAAATCCATACATACATAGATAAATATATATATATATACATATATCATTCTGAAAATAGATCCATGTAGATTAATCTTATAAATCCACATATACATAGATGTATATTATACATATATATATATACATACATCTATATATATACCTATATATCTATACCTATATATATATATACCTATATATATATACCTATATATATATATACCTATATATATATACCTATATATATATACCTATATATATATACACATGTGTATATATACCTATATATATATGTATGTATAAATAGTAAAAATTCCCAAGCCATCCCTATCTTCGTTGCTGAACTCCACCCCCCGTCATCCCTTCTCACCGGCACCTGCGCCGACTGCGGCCGCGCCTGGCCCGGCGCGGCAGCGCCAGCAGTGGTTGGTCCTTGACTCCAGGAGCTGCCGAGGCTCGCCTGCGATGGGATTTCAGGTGAATCATGGGATTCATATGGTGAATTATCATCTGGTATATTCACATAGACCCTGAGAATAGCTATGTTTTATCTGCCAGGGTGAATTACTATGGGATTATTTTTGGCATCATTAGGTGATAATAATCATTATTAGCATCATTAGGGGTTTATATGGGTCAAAATCAGGTGATAATGACTACTACTATTAGCATCATTAGTATCATGTTATTTTTGGTAAATCATTATTACTAATTATTACTTATTACTACTATTACTATTACTAATTTATTAGCAATATCATATTAGTATCAGGGGATTTAAGTGATAGTATTACTATTACTATTGGAAATCATCATTAGTATTAGGGATGCTTTTAATCATTATTACTAATTATTGCTTATTACTATCACTATTGTTGATGTAATGCTTGTTTTTACTATTGTTACTACTATTACTAGCATTGTTAATATCATTATGGCCAGTATTTTGTTGTTATGGGATAATAATAATAATAATAACAATAGCATGGATTCTAGTGGATATTACTGTATTACTATTACTATTAAATGGGATATTATCATGGGATGAATCTCATACTTAAATGGTATAAATTCAAATGGGATGAAAGGTGTTCTACTAGGACATAGATATGATACCAATAGGATGCGAAAGGGACTAATTGGGATATGGTGAGTGATAATTACAATAGGAGTACATTATATAATATGATACTAAGAATAATTACAATTAGAGCAATACTATGGAGTGGTATAATGGAGTAAGCACGACAATGGGATAATTACTGTATAAATGGGATATTAGTATCAAATACTATCAAATGGGATATCATCATGGGATTGATATAGTGAAATGATATCTATCTTTTTGGGGGTTACTATGTTCAGGTGATGAAAGATGCCTGGAAAACTTGGACCAATCATCGAACTAAAAGGATGAGTTATCGATATTAACATTCGTAAGATAAGGGGATAATCATAACTATAACTAATCATCAAATTAAATAATGACCAGTGATGTTCCAGGGAAAATGATGGAATAATGATGACATCAGAATATCTTGTGTCAATATATGTTGCAATATCATTTAGGAGTACAGTTGTTGTTGCCTTATAGTCTTAGTTGTCGTTGAGATTATTCATCTGGTTGGTGGTTGAGCCACCTAATATCCGTATCACTACTGTTTTGTTATCATTGTTATTTTGGTTGTTGTTATTTTTGTTGATTTGGTTGTGGTTGAAGGTTCAGCAGCTCCCTGAAAAAAAGAATGTAGTTGGGAATCAAGATCCCAGTCATATGGTTGAAAATGGTTGAAACCACCAAACAGGAGTTTTATGTGTTGATATTGTTGTCATTGTTTATATACTATCATACTATCATAGAGATCTTTAGTATTTCTTTATGGTTCATCATGATCTAACCCGAAATATCTCATGAATGTCAATATCAAGATCCTGTGTGTCACTGCTAGTATTATCGCTATTATTGTCAGCATGGGAATCATATCGTAATAATTGATTATTTGCCATTAAAACTCGAAAGATTCACCACCAACTTCTATTCGGGTACGTGATATCTGGTTTACAATAACAGGGATTAGTAACCGGGATTAGGATTTGCGGTCCTCTGAGATCAAACAGTATCCTTGAGCGTTGAATGCCACTCTAGAGGAAAGTCAGCTGTCAAGGCTATCAACCAGGTCACCACTGGATTGGAATGGTCATTGAGTACTGAACTAATCGCGTCCTTTCTACCAGAATCAGGTGAGTTTCTGTTGCAGCGTGTTGGGAAACTCACTTCCTGCCCCAAAAAATCTTCAGATGAAAGATCTGATGGAAATGATCCCTCGATATGGAAGGAGAACCCAAGCTGAGGAGAAACATCATACGATCTATGCGGAACCCATCCCTAAAAACTAACGAGTCACTTGCGGCCCTAACCATCCAAGGGATGCAAAAGACATGCCGGTTTTTCAAGACGCAAAGTTCTGTAAAAGGACTCAATCTCTTACAACCACTTGGAAGCCTTTCACAAAAAGTCAGTAGATCATGTTTTTATCACTTTGAAGTCTACATAATTTGGTCATGGTCTTTTATCTTAGATTCCGAAAATGATTCGTTTGTATGTATATATATATGATAGAACTAGCACATGGTTGAGAAACTCTTAGTAGCTCCTTCGCTCCCTTTCTGGCTAACCACTGGATAGGTCACCGCTTCGCGATCCGCTCACCTCCGTCTGGGGCGTCTGCGGCGCGCGGCTCCGTGGCCTCGATAGCAACCATTCTCAGTACTTGGAGGATCATGGTTCATAAGCAAAAATAAATCCACCCATTTCTAGGTGAATATTAACGGTTTACTAATGGTTAACTAATTAGTTAATATATAATATTGATGGTTTATAGGTGGTTATTAATGGTTTACTAATGCTTAATATATAGTATTCATAGTTAGTCTACTTTAAATGTTTCACAACCATAGTTAGTTCACCCATTTATAGATGGGAAAAAACAAAAAAAACATTCACGAATTAGGATGATGCTCCAAGTATGACTCACTATGACCTTACACTAATAGTCTCTAATGAGAAATGATAATCTACCATGCATAGATTGACCCTGTAGTAAGATAGATCTAATAATCTACACTTGATATGTATCTTTGAAACAATGCAAAAACTTGAACCTGCCACGAATGGCATCATGAAAACTGTCCTACAGCTGCCTAGGAGCTGTGTGATCTCTTTCTGGAAAGTGTACATCTAACTGGTCTGCTGTAGGATCCACTAACGTGCTGATGGTGGCGACATACCTCCCAGAAGGCAATGGGCCCATGTAGCTGTGGCGTATCCAGCAACAAGGGGCAGGATAGGGGGCAAAAACCTACCTCTAGGATTGCGTACAGAAAAGAAACCTGGCAGCTGTCTTGGGTGACATGATGCTATCCTGCACCTTCATGAATAGAATTGATTTTGTGCAGCTAAGGTCCAGATGGGTTTGTCCCAAAAACTGGGTGCTCCAAAATCACGTACGTGGTCACCATTCTCTGAGGAAAGTGACACTTTTGGGGTCCCCCGTTTTGAGACAAATGAGACAACCCACATGAATGACACCGAACAGTTTGGCACTTGAATTGGCTTCTGAGGATCTATGAGCTCTATGATGTCATCTGCAAGATTACAGGTGACATGGAAGACTGCGCACTCATGTTGGCAAAAACATTTCCATTAGTTTCCCCAACAATACCTCAACTGCACCCTGGCACCCTGGCAATTTTGCTGCCTCATGCAAGACAAACGCCAACGAGAGGTGGTCTTCTTCTCGGACCCAAAACAGTCCGTCAATTTGGTCGAAGCAACCTGTTGTTCTCAAGTTGTTCCTGTGGCTTCCGCCGATCTCTTGGCCAAGCGGGCACGTCGCTCGAGCTCATTCATGGCCTCTTGGCGATTCCGGTACTCATTCTGAGCCCTGACTTTGTCCTTCTGCCTTTTTGAAGGTGGAAGGGTTGAGGCTGTCTCCTTCACATCTGGGTCCTTCCAAAATTCCTCAGCTGCAGATACCTCTGTCTCACGTTTCGTTCCAAAAATCTGGCCAAGAAAGGACTTTTCAGCGCTTTCCTTTGGCCAAAGCATTGCAGAACAAGATCTGCTTGGTGTCATCGTGCTTTGCCAACCACGACCTTTAATCCTCCAACTCTTGTAGGTCACTGGACAGGGTTCGCCTCTCGGCGTTGCCACAATGCGCCTCAGCAACCAATGCACGAACAGTTTGGGATCCAAGTAATTATCACTCTGGGAGTTTTTGTGTTCATACCACGTTGGGAATCTCCGTCGATGCTGTTGTGGCTTCGACCATGCACGGTCTTTTGGAGGGTCGACCTTGGTCGCTGGCATCTTGAGGCCTCTTGAGGTGCTCCTCTCGCAGTCAGACCTTCCTGAGATCTTGGAGTTTTGAGATCTTGGACGCGACTGTGGCTGCATAGAGACCTCATGGCATTCAGGCCTCGATCGTTTGGGACTTGGAGCCGCCAGTCCTTCTGACTTTGGATTGACCTAGAGCGTTCCCGTCTCCTCTCGCAGAAAGTCCTGCCAAACGAGCTCTGCGAGTTTTCCACTGGAGTGCCCTGTGAGAAACTATCTTCAGCACGGTCCGCCATCTGCAAATTAGGCATGTCGGAACTAGAAGGTGTTCAATCCGAACTCGTGGTTTGGAGATGAATTCAAGCTGGAGAAAGACAAGAAACAGATTTGGCATTGCTGACAATTTCGTTTTTCATGGATCTGTTCTTTGCATTTGTGGTCGTCAACGGTGTGCCTGAACCAAACTATCCTGGCCGGCCAATCATGGACGATAATTTCGTGAAGTAAGCGGAATGAAAAAATATTGTTGTAAACTGTAAAGAGCCTTTCACAACTGAGCATTCTGAAGGGATTTGCATTTTTCCGACGATCAATTCTTCCTCTCCAGAAATCGCTCACTTTCCTGTCTGTGCTTTCTTTGGTGGACATGTTCTTCAATGTCTGGGGCGGAAGTTGGACATAACTGGGGGCCCGGGACTGCGCATCATCCTCGCTGTCACCTTGCAAGGCTCATGGGTCCTGAAAATGATATCCCCAAAGACTAGGGATAGGCCAAACAATCTTAATCTCAGCTCCATGTCAGGTGTATAACCCAAACCCATGGCATAAGTATTGGCTGGCCAGGTTTCGACCTTCCCTTCATTCCATATTTATAAAGGCTTCTGTTATTGTCTCAACCACCCAAACTGGGCAGCCCTGCTGCTGTTCACTGCCAAATCTCCCTGGCGGAGAATCAGCGCGCTTCAGCGGAGCAACCCAACCAATCTGGAGAGCTTTTGAAAACCTATGGCATGCCATGACGTTTGTAGAGGCGGTGGTAGCCTCTGGAGTCTTTTTCTTGAGTAAAAATAGCTACTTGTTGCTGGTCAAACTCCATCCTTAATCGCTCCGATCCCAAGGTTTGTTACCCAAAACCTCATGTTTTCTGTCTCAATCCTCAATCTCTATTGCTTCACTTGCTTGCCTTCTTGGTCAAAGTCATACTATCGCTGCTGGATCCCACGTTTTTTCATGATCAATCAAGTAAATTGTCCGAAAAAACAAAAAAAAACACGCTGTTTGGCTACTTCAATCCCCATCTTTCTGCCAAGGGCATGGCGAAACTGCAGTTGAATTCTCTTACCTGTACACAATCCAACAATCCAAGCCGTTTTTTGCGTGTGCAGCCCATCCACTTCATCCACATCCCTCTCCCTCATCTTTTGCCGCTTCACACTTAAAATCCGTTAATACCCTCTGGTATACTAACATAGCTATGGAAAATCACCATGTTTAAGGTGACACGTATTCTCAGACCCGTGTAGGCGTTCATATTTTTTGTTGTGCATGCTCCTGTTTCTGTTCTTGGGGGGGGTAATAACGTCATTTCGTCTGCTGTCTACACCTCGTTCTTCCTTATGTGGTTTTGTGCTAACTTTTCTTCTCTACTCTTGTAACATCTTCTACTATGGTAACATAGACTAC